>JARQOD010003562.1:0-63466 GCA_033576555.1 Oophaga sylvatica
GATCACCCCTTGTTCCTAGGGCACCCTGATTTTCTCTCCATTTCGGGTGGGGGGTTTGATCCTTTAAAATTTGGGGGCAGGTGCCTTTTTGTCCCAAAAATCCGAGCCTCTAAAAGAACCCTTGTGCCTTTTCTCTCGAAAATTTCTCCTACTGAACGAAATTTGACGTGGTATCGGAGTTATTGGCATAAGGCTTTTAAGAGGGGAGAATTGGCTGGAGGAGAAAAACATCAGGGGGGTCCTTAACCATAAAACGGGTTTTTATCTGGAATCGGGCCAAAGAACCAATCCTAACGGGCCGGGGGCCTTTTGTTTTTCACACTTTAAAAATTTTGTGGGTTTCCTTTTTTCCGGGCACTAAGAATGTTAAGGCGGATGCCCCTCAAATTTTCCCTTGCGGACTTCCTGAGCTATCTGACCTCGTTTTTTTTGAAGGGGTGTAGTTTTTCCGCCATCTCGCCCAATTTGAACTTGCTCGGGAGGGGGTGTCAGGAGATCCCCCGGCTCCCTTTTAAAAAATTGTTTGTCCCCCATGAAAAAGGTGTTGTCTGGATTCATTTTCCCGATGGGGGGCATCCCGAATTTTGGTCCAGAATTGGTTAGTCGTTTTTTTGGGTGTTTACCTTTCTCGGGGCGGGGAATTTGTCAGTCCTGCGGGTTTGCCTTCGCTCCAACCCTTGCTCTCCTCTAGGGGGTTGTTATGCCTTTGCCTTCCCCCAAGAGCCAGGCCCCATATCCTATGGATTTCTTTCCGATTTTCCCTGTTTTCAAAAACCACCTTGGGTAATTTGTGGGGTTTTTCCCAAAATGTACCTTGTCCTTACCTAAGTTGCCTTCCTCCTCGGTTTGGGTCCGTTTTTTTTCCACTGGTTCGTTTCCCCGGGCTTCCTGAGAACATTTGACTGACAGAGGACCAGTTTGTTTCCAGTTTTTGGAGCTTTTTGTTCTAAACTGGGTGTTAATTGTCTTTCTCCCCCCATTCACCCTCAACCAAGGGAAAAACGAGGAAAAACCAATTGAGACTTAAAAGATGTTTTTTGGTCGCTGTCAGGATCTGGGTTCTTTTTTTTGCCTTTGGCTGAGTTTCCTTATAATAGGCTACTCTGCACTTGATGTCCCCCGTTTTTCTGTAATTCTGGGTTACCCCTTTTTTCTTCAGGACAGACGGAGCTTCTGTCTGTCCAGGTTTGACTTTTTTGTTGACGTAGCACAATTGGGACCATTGGGGTTTTGTCCCCCCCGGAAAGGGCCAGCTTTTTGCAAACCGGCATGGGACTGTGGTCCTCGTTTAAAGTGGGGGTTTGGGTTTGGGTTTTCCAAAAAGAATATTCCATGAGAGTAACCCTAAATTTAACCCCAGGTTCATTGGACCTTAAAGATCAGGGGAATTATTAATCCTTTTCTTTTCTTTTTCTTCCCCAGGCATTTAAATCCAAACGGTTCCACATCCTTGTTATTTGTTGAGCCTTTTCCTCTGTGTCCTCCTGACCCTTTTTTGGTTGGGGGCCCTCGGGAGTATGGGTTGAGAAAATTTTGGATTCCGTTTTTTAACAAGCCCTTTTTGGTTAAAGGAGGGGTTAGGGGTCGGGAAAACAATTTTTGGGTTTTGTTCGGAACCCGCAGGAGCTTATCCGGGTATCATGAACTCATCCTACCGACCTGGTTGTCAAATAGGTTTCGGTGCCCCCTCCTCGGGGGGGGGGTACTGTTTGAATGGTTTGAGATAGTTCTGAGCAGAGCCCCCGGGGGTTTAACGGTCAATTGGGTTGTGGGACGGACATGTATGATTGGTCTTATGAAGGGGAGTTTTTTTCCCATCGGGTTTTGCCGGTGATAATTTTCGGGTCGAATCCTTTTTTCCATTTCCCCTTGACCCGCTGTTCGGTCGCTCTCCTGCTTCAAAAGACAATTTTTTTTTTTGGGGTTTTTTGCTGTATTTTTGATTTGTCCTGCACTTCTGTGGGGGGCCTTTAGGGGTCCCCCCGGGGCTTTTCCCTCATTTTGGCCAGCCACTTGTTTTGTACTTTTGTTTTTTCCATTTTTTTTTTCGGGGCTGCTGTTTTTTTTTTGTTGCCCGGAGAACAAATTTAGGGGGTAGGCGTGGACCGGGGTTTTTTTAAAAATTAGTTGGGGTGTTTTTTCGGGTTTTCTAGATTGCAGTAGCCCCCTTTCCCTTTCCTTTTCTGTTTAGATATTTTTGGGCCCCAGCGTTTGCTCATACATTTTCTTTCGGTCGGTATTTTTCCTCTTGTCTAACCCCCATTCTTTTTGGGGTTTTTATTATTTTTGGGTTCGCTCCGGGGCCCTAGCTTTCCATTTCATCTTTAGTGTAGTTAGTTTCTCAGGCTTTACAGGCTTCTAGGACCAAGAGGAACGCCCCGGCGCCTCTATTGCGGTGGTTATCGGGTACGCAATCTCAAAATTTCCCAAACTGCTCGGTGTTTTCCCTTTTTCCCTCATCCCCCCCTTCCGTAACATAACAAATTCGAGGGGAAGAACTTAGGAAATGGCACAAGATTATCATTTGGAAAACCATCACAAATTACCCGTGGGGTCATTCTCTGAAAAACGGGAGACGGAATGAAACCCCATAGAGATTGGGCCCATGGTCTTTTGGGGCCGGCAAGGCATCAAAAAACCACTAAGCGAAGAAAGGGTTTGGCGGGGGGCAAGTCCCGCGGGGACCGACAAATTCCCTGACTCCCAACAAGGGAAGGCCCCAAAAAGGGACCGACAAAACCAAATCCTGGTCCCAAAAATTGGGATCCCACCAAGCGAACTGAATCTCAGACATCACACTCTTTTTTCCATTGGCCCGGGACAAAAAATTTCCAAAAAGGGCACACTCGGGCTATCCTCCCGCCAAACCCCCCCAAGGGAAGTTCAAAATTGGCAGATGGCGGAAAGAACTACAAACCCCCTTTCAAAATTTCAGAAAACAAAAATCAGAAGTCCGCAAGGAAACCCCTCGAGAGGGCCCCCCCTTAAAATTCTTTGTGCCGGGAAAAAGGAAAAACCCCAAAATTAAAACTGTGAAAAAAAAAGGCCCCCTGGGCCCTTTTTGGGTTGAGTGCTTGGCCCGATTCCGATAACCAATTCTTATGGCCTAAGGGCCACCATGATTTGGCTCCCTCCACCAAATGCCCACTCTTTAAAGCCCACTTCAGGGCCCCAATAACCCCCGTTTTACCCCTCAAAATTACGTTTCAGTGGGAAAATTTTTCGAGAGAAAAACACAAGGTTATTTTTAGGGTCTCGGGATTTTTTTTTGGGAAAAAAAGGGCCCCTCCCCCCCTTTAAATCAACCTCCCCTGAAATGGCAGAGAAACATCAGCTGCCGAGAACAGGCAAAGTGAATCTCTCTTAATTTCTGAAATGCAGCCTCCCCTCAGGGCCAATTCCCACCAAAACCCTTTTCGGGGTCAAATCATTAATGGTTAACAATAACCGAGAAACCAAAAATTTTCCGAAAAAATTGGAAAACCCAAAAATCCTAAAGGGGCCTTTAATGAAGTGGGGTTGGCCCCAACACAATGGCCAAAACCTTCCCGGGTCCTTTCAAAACGATGGGGACAAAATGAACCCCAAAAGAGACCTCTGTACCCAAAAAAAGACATTTGATCCCTTCACATAAAAGGTTCTCCCCAAAAATCGGAATACATTCGACATTTTTCACATGGATCCCATCATTAAAAAAATCAAGTATCTCCAAAAAAACAATCAGAAATTTGTCCAAAAAATCCCTGAAAATGTTTTCAGGGCGGAAACGGAAGGGGTTTAGTAGCCCAAAGGGCACACTAAACTCAAAAGCCCCCGGGTATTGAATCCGTCTTCCATTCCCCCCGTTTTAATGCAATAAGGTTATACCCCCCCCTAGTCAAGCTTGGAAAACCAAGTACGTTTTTCCCCTGGAAAAAATCAAAAATCAGGGGAACGTATTGAAATTTTACAGTTTTGTTCAAAAGACGTAATCAAATACACGGGCCCTTTAAAGAACCATCTTTTTTGGCCCAAAGAAAAAACCCGCCCCTAAGGGTGAAGAGGATGGTCGATTGACCCTTCTCCAGATTCCTTTATCCCGGCGCCATGCGGCAGACAAATTAAAAAAAACCCTTTTTAGGGGAAATTTTCTCCCCGGATAATTTAATAGCGCGTAATAGCCCTATGGGGGGGGCAAAGGGTCAAATTTTTCTTTCGCTAAAACCCCATCAAAAAATCAAACAAAAAGTCAGGGAAATCCTGAGCCTGGGGGGGCAGAAAAAACAGGGTGTTTGGGATTAACACAATGGGAGCCCCAAGTTTCAGACACAGATTTCCTCCAAAACGGTTATGAGACTGTAACCAAGGAAAACCCCGCCGTATTTCTGCGAAATAGAACCAAAATTGCAGCACCCGGGTGATCATTTTAAACCCCTATTACACCAAAGTAAAAACGGGGGTTTATTCTCACCAAAGGGTAGAATCGTCCCCAGGGGGGAATAACTTCTGTAGGGAAAAAGGGAAAACCCACAAGTTTACAAAATCAAAATCCACGGGTTTAATACTGCCCCCAAAAACGAAAGCCTGGCGAAAATGAGGCCGGGGCAATTCAGAGTGGAAGAAAATAAAAACTTAGCTGAACACTCCCAAAAAACAACTGGCGTGCAAACGTCTCCCCCTTAGGGAGACTGAAATAGCATAAGGCATCCCCACAAAAACTAAACCCTTTTGGCGCTTTCGAAATCTGACGCTGGCCCCAACACCCCTCTATCACACGCATGGGTTTCAGAACTGGTTACAAGCAACCCATTCCACGCATCTTTCCCGCCCCCCCCCCCCCCCAAACCTTCAATTTGAATCGCTAAATGCTAGAATCATGGACAGGGGGACGGGGGTCCCACCATAAATCCTTTTCATTATTGACAACCCTTTCCGGGAAAAGGGGCCCAAACGTCGTCTTCCTTTGGTCGGAAAGCCCACCTACGGAATCTCTACTAAACTCAGGTCTAAACCCCCGATTTAATGCCAACAAGGTTTTTTCACTTGATCATGAATTAGTCCTCGTACAAAACCCCAAACCGAAAAAAGCATCAACCACTAAAAACAGGATCCCAGGTTCGGGAAAAAACCCCAACCCTGAGGATCCCCGCGCGGGAAAGGAAAAGTTTTTTTAACCTGCTCGCTGCGTTTCCAGGGACTTGTTTTAAAGGAAAAAAAACAATTTTTACAATTTTTTTTTGAAATTTCTGAAATTAGCTCGATCCCCAAAAAAAAATCTGGAGGGGACCCTATTTCCCCAAAACAGGAAACCCTAGCAAGATAGCAGCAATACTCTAAACCCTCCTGGCAAGCGACCCACACGCCAGAAACGTGAAAAACCCATTGGAAAAAAGACCTCCCAGCCCCCAAGAAAAAGGGAAAAAAAAAAAAAAACAACAAACAAAAAATATTCTGACAACTTGACAACCTTTTTCTTTCACAATATTTTTCCCCTTCGGGGTACCATACCTTAAATTTTTTTGGGGCCGGTATAGTTTTTCGGTGCTGAGGTCCCAAAAAAAGGCAATACCCAGAGCTTTTGAATCTATGAATTGAGTCCCCCTGACTAACCCCCCCCCCAAGGGCAGCCGGGGCGTTCCATTTTGGTCCTAACGCCCGTCACCCCTAGAAACTAACTACCCTAAAAGTTAGAAAGCTATCTCCCCAGAAAACCCCCAAAGAACGAAACCCCCCAAAACATGAAATGGCGGTTGAAAAAATGAAATATGACCGAAAAAAAAAAAAATTGAGCAAAAACTGGGGGCCCAAAATAATTAAAAGAAAAGGTAGGAAAGGGGACTTATGCAATCCCGAAAACCCTAAAAAAACCCCCAACCACTAATTTCAAAATAACCTAGTCAAACCCTTACCCCTAAATTAGTTTCTGGTGTAAAAAAATCAAAACCGCGCCCAAAAACTGAAAAAACAAAAGTAAAAACTCAGTGGTTTGACCAAACTGAGGGGGGAAAAACCCCCCGGGAGGGGACCCTAACCCCCCAAAAAGTGCGGGGACAAATGAAAAAATATGCAAAAACACAAAAAAAAAGAAAATTCTTATCTTTTAGCAAGATGCAACCGACACAGCAGGCTCAAGGGAAATGAATAAATTTTCAGACCAAACCATTGATAAAACCCCAAACCCGAGGGGAAAATATCCCTTAAAAAACCAGTCTAACCCCTACCCCAGTCCTCCTCTTCACTCCCCGCTTGTAACCCCCAAAAGGGGGGCCTCTGCTCAAAACTCACCAACCCCTTCAAACACTGGCTCTAGGGGGAAGGGAGGAGGGGGCCTCAGGGCAAGGAGGGGAAACGAGAGATGACAATGAGGTGAGACACCTTGTGAAAACCCAAGGCATGCAACTGAAAACCACAAGGAAAAGGGAAAAGACTAGGGGGTTAAATAAACAAAGATTATCACCACACAAATGCTCTGCCCCCAACTTGCATGGACAGCGCGCCATGTTTCTGCGTTCCTATCCCCCCATCTTGGTCTTTTTTTCCCGGTTGAAAAAAATCAAAAATCATGTTTCTGTCAATTTTTTAAAAAACTGACCTGTAGAGTAAAAAAAAATGAAAAAATTTCCTCTACATGCAAAACTGGCAATGCTGGTCAAATTCTTTTTTGGGGAATTCCTGTGTTAAAATGCGACAGGGGGCCTCCCAACCCCGCCACCCCTCAACTACCCCTTTGATTCTCCCCCCTTTCACCATGCAAGTGTTGTCACACGTCTCTGCCCAAAACCCCTCTTTTTTCCCCCTACAGGGGGGGGTGACTGAGAGCATTCCCGTCCCAGAATTAAAAACCCCTCTTTTTTGGATGACTTACATACCAAGCCCACCCCATTTTTCTAAACTACCGAAACATCTCCCCCTGCCCCTTCACAAAACAAGTTTGTCATTTCACCCTACCCCCCCCTGTTTTCAGCACAGCAAAAAACCCTCATTTGTCATTGTGCCAAAAAGATTTTTTCCCCCCTACACATGAAAAGCTAACAGCTTGAACTTCCCCATTTCATTCTAATAAAAATACCTTTATTTATAATCGCAAACACATTCACAATTTTTAAAACTCAAGTTCAAATAAAACACAAAAATTCCAAAAATTAAGATAACAAACATTTAAAGCAAAAATAATGAGACCCGTTCTTTAAAGGTTTAAAATCTAAAGGGGGTAGGGGTAAAACCCCAATTACGGGTTGCATTTTTACAATTATGGTACAACCATCTCGAGGAATTGGGGGGGATAAAGGGTGCTGACCTTTGGGGATGATTGAGTTTTAAAGGCGAAATATTTCAAGGGGGTAAGAATTCTACGTATATTAAAAAAACTGCTCTAAACAATGTTTTTAGGGGGCACCTAAAAATTCTAAGTTTTTGTTAACCCAATTTCAGGAGACAAAGGGTAAAGGAGTTATCTGGTAGTAGATTTGAAATGAGCGGCAGGTTGTTTTTGTTTAGAGTTTGAAGTTGTGAGGGACCGAGAATTGGTAGAGAAAGAAGCGAGAGCAGTTTGGGGAGTGCAATGCTGCTGCATGCAGTATAGCGCACCCCCACCCGGGGAAAGAGGGTTTTCACAAAAACCCCCCGAGCAACCGAGCCATCCAGGGGTAACAGGTAACGAAAAGTTGTCAACGCCCGGGCAACCTGTCGAGCGAAATACCCCAAAAAATTACAGCAAGCCCAAATCCAAAACGCCAAAAAATCACCTAACGGAATGTGGTAACCAAAATTTAGCTTTAAAATGTAGCGGGGAAACCCAAAAGGGCAAACCATCGGGAAAAGTTCTGGAAAGGAAAACAGAGAGGGGTCGGGGGGGAAGGGGGGGGTCAACACTAGGGAAGTCCCCAGGCAGAGGATCCAAGGTTACGGGTCAGAGCTTAGCTTGAAGCATAAACTATACGACGCGGCCCCCAGGCTGCAGAGGCCGAAATAACCCAGCCCCTCTAAATGGGCCGAGGGATTTTCCACCCAGACCATCCAGAGAGAAAATAGCACAAACAAATCCCGGCTGGTTTTTGTGGCTCAGACAGTCCCCCCTCCAAGAGGGGCCACCGGGCCCCGTTCCCCGGGAAAAAAGCTGAAAAACCGGCCAGCGATCCATGGACCGAAAAGCGCGGCACCCACACCGACCCTTACCGTAACCTTTCCCAAAAGCCAAGTCGGGCATACGAAACACAACCCGTTAACCCAAATCGGTCCCCCTCCACCACAACGGGCAGGGGCGGGGAGACCCCCTGAGGAAAACCCCTACTGCTTCCCAAAGTCCCTTTTGGGAAATTTTGGGGATCTGCAACGACGGGGCAAGCGCCCGAAAGACCACGGGGTTTGCCACCCTAAAATTTCAAAGGGCCAAAAAACGGGGGCCCCAACTTAGAAAAGAATTCTAAACAATATTTTTGTGGAAACCATCCTTTTTTCCCCCCCCCGGGTAAGCCCCCCCCAAAGAACTTATGAAAAAAATTTTATACTTGCCCTGGGCCTCCCAATGTTTTTAATCTTCCCCCGATCTACCCCCCCGCAAAAAGGGCCAATCAACCCCGGGACCCCAAAAAAACCACCCGGGGAAAAACCCCCAAAATGAGGGTGAAACCCCATAGTTCACAAAAAAGGGGGAAGTACCAGGGACTGTTACACGATTTTTAAAAAGCAAATCCCGCCAGGGGTACCGCGAAACCAATCATCCTGTCTGACGGCAAAAATCGAAATATTTTCTCCAAAAAAATTTGGTCCTTTCATCTGATGTTGGCCCGGGGATGGTGGGCCCGATGAAAAAGTCAATGATACCCCCTTTTAAAAAACCCCTTAAATTTTGCCACAAATTGCACCCCTCTCAGCACCCAGGGACGGCCACCTGCAACGAACCACTGCTAAAAATTTTGAAGAGTCTCGCTTTGGGATCCCCCAAAAGTACAAAATCCCCTTTTTCCTGAATCATCCAAATCCCCAAATGGGTTTTGCCTTTAGACGGGAAAATCGGTGATAAAATCCAGACAGAGGTCCCCGTCTATTGGGTTGGCATTGGCCCAACCCCGGGCCCCATTATGGGGGGTTTTAAGGTGGGCACAATTTTTCACGGGAGACCCAAACCCTTTTCCGGGGCCAACAAAGGGCCCCCAAAACACCCCATGATGGCTTTACGCGGGGGCCGAATTCCGGATGCCCCAACCGAATCATAAAACCCCCGAAGATTTTTAAACCCCGCACTGAACGGCACAAGAGCGATTATCAGGATAGACGAAGAGCAAGAGTTTGGCCCACAATTTTCCTTTCCAAATTCGGGACCCCGCAGGCAGCACCCTCCGTTGAAAAAATGGAGGGAAGGGTTCAGGTTAAAATAATAAAAAACTAAAATGGGGAAAAAAAGTGGCCCCCTTTCCTGTCTGGGTTTTAAAAATTTGGGGGCTTATGAAAAAAGTTCTGTGACCAATGACATGATACATGGCAGTCCCCTCCAAAAAACCCTCCTTTTTTTCAAACCCAATTTTAATGCCAATACTCCCGTTTACCCACATCTATTCCTCCAGCAGAGAAAATTTTCCCTCGAAAAAGAAAAACAGGGCAAATAATCCGGGGGGGCCCCTGGGACAACCGCCCCCACTCCCCCTTCGAGGCGTCCCCTCTACGATAAATGGTTTGGGAAAAATCGGGTTGAACCTACAGGCGTCATGAAACGTTCTTCAAAAAAAAACGCCACCACAGTGGGGGAACCATTTTTGAGATCATCCCCCTTACGAGTTAAATCAGTGAGGGTTTGACCCCCTAAAAAACCCCCTTAATAAAATTTTCTATAAAAATTAGCGCCCCCCCTGCTGAAACCCTTGGGAATCTCGGGGTTAAAACCCAATTCCATTGCTGTACCTTCCTAGGGTCCATAAAAAACCTCAGCAAAAAAATCCCCCCAAAAAGGACCTTGGAGCAAAAAATGCCTTTCCTTGGTTTGCAAAAAGTGGTTCCCCCCAAGCCTCTGAAAACCCCATGGAGGGGGCCAGTGACCTATTTGTCAGAAAATATATGGGATTCATCCAAATAAACCCCCAATAAAATCTAAAACTGATTTTAAATTTCGGGAAAATCTGCTGGCCTTATCAGCCAAAAGGGCAAAACCCAAAATTATCAAAAAAACCCCTCCGGGTGGAAATGCAGTTTTCCTCCCCTCCCCCCCCCCGCTTAGGGATAAGTTGTTGCTCCCCTGAGGTCCACTTAGAAACCACCCCCCCCGACAATTGTTTTGAAAAGGGGTTAAGTGTAGGGGTAAGTGTTTTTATAGTGATTTTATTCAGTTCTTGAAAATCGAGGGTGGGGGTAAACCTCATCCTTTTTCTTCACAAAAAAGAAACCCCCCGCCACGGGAAGCAGTGCCGAATTGCCCTTTACGAAACTACAAAAACTCCCATAGTGGCCCGTCAGGGTGGGGAAAATTTTACAAACGGGCTTTGGGGGAAATTTGGGACCGGGAACAGATCAACCGCTCCAAATGGGGAGTTGGTGGGGAAAAATCAGCCTCCTTTTTAGGAAACCCCCTCAAATACTTCGGTAAAGGGGGGTACCCTCCGACTGACGAATGCACAATCAAAACAAAAATTTTTTGCACAATTTTACTCCATGTACCAAAAGTCCCAAATCCCAATTTATCACAGGATTATGTAATTTGCAAAAAACCCCAACACCCGTCCCCCAAACAGATTATCCTAACAAAACATGAAAAGCATTTCCTGGGCAAAATGGTCCTTTAAGCTCCTCTGAAAAAAAAATTTTATGACTTTTAGCCACTTTGGGGTTTGTCAATGGCCCAAAAATGAATACAGCCTCCATTTAAATTCCCTAACCTACCTTGGGGCACCAGTCGAGTCAATAAAGTTCAAAACGACCGCAATCACGAAGGGAGAGTGGGCCGGGGCCACTCCAACAACAAAGTTCCACTTGCAGCAAAAATTTAAAAAAGCAGAAAAGGGTACCTTGATTTTGGTGATTTCCACACAATCCCCAACTCTTTCCCCTTGTTAGTCGTGGGCAAGGGCACCCTTTTTCCCCTTCCCAATCCCCCGCAAAAAAAACACAACTTTCCTTACCCCGCATCTCCTCTTTTCCTCGAGGGTTTGGGCCCTACCTCCATTTCAGACGGATCAGAACAACAGGACCCGCAAGGCAAAGGGAAACCCCTCTCCCGCGCCTTGATCCATACGGAACCTGAGTCACACTTCTTTTAATAGCGGGGGTGGGGGAGAGCCCAAACGTCCTTCAGAAACCCCAAAACCCTCCGAACTGAATTCACGCGGGGTCATCCAAAGGCTCCTCAGGGGCCTTGACAGAACTCGGGGGCGTACCCCTTGGGGGACGCTTTCCTACCCCGCCCATAATAGTGTTCCTGCCAACCCCACCGTCTTTTTACATAGTAATCCAGGGCCTCAAAGAACCTATCTACTGCATCTGTTTAGGCTAGTGGGCACGAAAAACCCCCAAAATTTGGGGCCCCCCCTAATAAGGGGATAATAATCCCACCCCCGAGTCTCATTTCCCCACGATGGGGTAAGTGAAAACAATAAATTTGAACTTCCCCCCAAAAATACAAAACTTATTTTTTTGCCGAAAAAATTTTCGCGAGCTTAAAAAGAGGGTTTGGGGGAGTGCAAAAAAAACACTACTGAAACACCAGGGCGACTTACGCATGAGGGTGGTTTCCTGCTGGCTTTAAAATCTCCCTTTAGCTTTTTTTTTAAATAGTTGAGATGTGGCAAGGGGGCCCATTTCCCTGAAAAATCCCCCTCACGTGTCAAACTACACTGATCCCCAAATTTACAAAGCGGATCCTCCCCCAAAAAAAAGCAAAATCTTTTTTAAATGTGTGGCAGTTTAAGAATCTGCGCTGGGTATAGCGCAAACCCCCCAGGGGGGGCTGGTAAGGAAAAAGGTTGCCAAACACCCAGTCAACACGAACAGCACACAGGAGTACATGTAAAAAGATGATCAAACAAGCTAGTCAAACCCCACACACTGTTCCTCACTCCCTGAAGAACGAGGGCGGAGCCTCAAATATAGCTTACAGGCCTCCTTAAAAACCAAAAATTTATCTCTCTTTTCAGAGAACCTGTCAGGGAGAGATGTCTTGGGTTCCGGTTGAGCCTGCACATGAGCCGAGACCCAGTTCACAGACAACTGCTGAAACTGCTGCACCACCTGACACCGCAGCTCCTTAAACTCATCAGTGAGGGTCTGTATCAGCTGAGCAAAAGTCTGTGCTTAGGACATCGGTTCACCGGAAAAAAGTATGGGTCGGTGATAATGTTACGATATGTAACTACCCAACGGGGGGGGTCAATCTGCGGACGGCACACACACAACGGGATGGAAATGGGAGATGAAGTCTTTACTGATAGGGAAATGAGTGATGGACACCTCCTTCTCAAACCTGAGCCTAACCCTGCACTCCCCAACTCCCTAAGTGGGTCCTTCCCCTCACCGCCGTCAGAAACCTCGTCTCTCGCTGTCACCTAGCACTGCCCTGGCTAGTGCATTGGCTGGCAAGGTCGCTAGCCTCACCACTGCAGATGGAACAACACAGTTGACAGTGACAAACAGGAGACAGTCGAGGAAAAAACAACAAACTTAGCTTGATAGCCTCATCTGCCGCAAAGCACCACACAGCAGAAGAAAGGCATCCAGACCACAGACTCAACGAAACCAGCTTGGCCAATACAGGTTGCTCTATCACTGACAGTCATCTGATGCAGGAGATAGTGGGAATGGTCACCACTCACATCAGCTGACCTAGCAACTCTGCAGTTTCAGCAAGCTGCCAGCAGGGAAACTGACATTAACCCCTGCTGATCTGAAAGGAAAAAGCTACATTTAAATCATAGTGGAACCAGAGCTTTCACGAATCAAAAATGGATCGTGACAGCTTGTTTCTGTATGACTCATGGCCTGTGATCTCTGTGATTATTGCATGACCACTCCAATCTGTTGGCCACAGAAATGCAGCCTTTCCACCTTGTGGATACAGATGGTTTCCTAAAGCTGATGGCCGTTGCAGTCCCCCAGTATCAGTTGCCCAGTCACCATTACTTCTTTAAGAAAGATGTGTCTGTGTTACAGCAACAAGTCAGAGACAATTTCACCCATTCACTGAAAACTTCTATGTCTGCCAGCGTGCATTTCAACAATGATACCTGGAAGAGCAAGCATGGACAGGGGAGTTACATCTCGATGACTGGGCACTGAGTGACTCTGGTAGCTGTGAGGGTAATCGAGGAAGGGGCTGCTCCACAAGTCTTGCAATCCCCAAGGCTTGCAAGGCGCTTGGGGATGGAGAAATAAACCACTACACATCATAACATGGATAACTAAACTACTAGACAACAGGGGTTGGAGAACTAAGCTACTAAACAGGTAGGGTTGTAGAACTAAACCACTACACACCCTACGATGGATAATTAAACTAATAGACGACAGGGGTTGGAGTACTAAACTACTAAACAGCTGGGGTTGTAGAACTAAACCACTACACACCATACGATGGATAACTAAACTAATAGACAACAGGGATAAAAAAAAAACAAAAGAAATGACCTAGCTACAAAAGGCACATCCAAAATACCATATCACCTATAAATTGACGGAAGCATATGCCAAGTAAAGTTTAATAATTTTTATTGACTAAAATTAACACACGAATTAAAAAGAATTTTCGTCTTTAGTGGTTAAACACACAAATATGGGCCTGAAACCACAGGAATAAATACCCATGTTATAAGCTATTATTCAAATTTCATAACAAAGTTGGTATATTCAGAGCATATCATGAAAAAAATCACAGAAGGATTCCACAGAGGAGAGTTTCCACAGCTGTAGATTCAATTGGTTCTTATATAGCTCAATGCATGTGGAAACTACAGTATACAGGTTTACAAAAATGTTTAAAACTCAATATTCAAAGTTTTGCAAAAGTAGCATATAAATTATATACCAACCCTATTTAAGAGATGAATGAGCATGAAATTTTTAACATTACGATAACAATGCAAAAATGCTTATATAAACAATTAAAAAAGGGGATTTTTACAAGTACAGCTCTATATTAGTATCACTATAGCTTATAACCTAATAAAAAGAAGTATATAGAGATATATAGCCCCTCACAAAGATTTTTTATATATATGTTAGTTTGCTTTATATCTCCACCAGATGGCAGTAAAGTGCTTAGTGCTCATTAATTATATTCCTTAGCAAAAATTAGACATAAGATGAGTCCCATAGTGTTAAAGAAAAATATACTGATCAAAGTGCAAACATGCTACTAAGTATTACAACAATCAAATATATTATTAGAGGAGAGACAAATTATGCTCATATATAATAAATGGTTAATGTGCAAACATGCTACCAAAGATTGCATAGCCCGATAATAGGTGAGAGAGGCAAATTCTACTTAAATATAATGTTTATACATAACCTAGTTTGCAGGGAGACGCCCCGACGTGCGTTTCGCGTTAGCTTCTTCTTAGCTACGTCAGTGGTAGTCAGTGAGGCTACACGGAGTCCCCGGCTGACCTGACGTGAACTCGATAGCGTGGGAAAAAATTAAGAAACTTTCCCACGCTAATCAGTTCATCTCCGGTCAGCCGTGGCACCTGCGCAGACATGAATTCATTCATTCTGCAGTGGTTTACAGCCGGGCCGATAGCATTAGCACCAGTCCCTGCTGTAAACTAGTTAACCCCTTGTGATGGATTGCAGCGGGGGACCTGACTGAACGGCGGAGAGGTATGGATATTGTTGCTTTTTATTTTATTTTTATTACAGGAGAACAAGGGATTCAGATGGATTGGCAGAATAATAAATTTGGTCAAAAATTATGTGTAATTATTTCATTAAAATAATTTTTAATTAATGTGTGTGTGTTTTTAACCCTTTACTACAATAGGATTAATAATGGATTGTTGTCTAATTGACACCTCTCCATTATTAACACGGATTAATGTCACATTTCAATAGCAATGTGACATTAATCCCTTATTGTATTAGGAGACTCGGCACTCAACTTAAGTGATCAGATAATTTAATGTTGTCCACACTAGTAGTAAGCAAAACGTTTCGGTCTTACAACAGACCTTCATCAGTTACTACAAATAAGATACAAAAATTAGGAAAAACAAAGTATATACAATAAGCAAAGACTTGGTCAAAAATAGATTACACTAGTAATTAAGATCAATGCTAATGAACATAGTAGCTAGAACCAGTCAGATTATCTCAGGTACAGAGAAATAGTCTCAGGTATTGAACAAATAATAGTCTAAGGTGTAGAAAAAATGAGGACCATAGAAGTGAGGACAGAGAGTGTTTGGTGGAGGAAAGGCAGGACATACCAGAATAAAGTAAGGTTAATAGGTCAGGTGGACCAATAATCTTGGTTGAAGATCACTAGATCTATAATGAAAATAATATGTCATTTGGAGGCATATAGTAACGAAATGTAAAATCTAATGATTGGCATCACATACCATTAAACATTCCGTGACATGAAAAAGTAGGGCAAGGGTTGTCAGACCTGAAAACAGACACAGATAGCTATAGCATATGTAGCTAGCCAGGCTTAGAATAAAGCCGGAGCTCACTGGTAGTAAGTTCAGAAAATATTGGGCTATGTTGGTGACTGACCTGTGCACATATAGGGTTAAGTGCGCCGTGCCTCAGTGGCATGTACAGACGCGATGTCCACCACTGGTCCTGTGTGAGAGAGCTGTACAGGGGGGTGGAAATAGGGAAGGGGCGGGCTCTGGTGGCTGAGTACAGCCAATCAGCATCATGGTGTGCTGATACAGGATGTGACATCACCAGAAGGGCATGGATGTGTATTCAAGGGGAGGTATATGCGTTCCACCATTGTTAATGAGCATTCCACAGCGTTCCAAAATCAGGACGTGGATGAAGTGCAGAGATTGCACTAGGGACACTATTTCATAGGAGTGTGAGTGCAGTCCAGAGTGCAGTGGAGGATGATTCTTAATAAAGGCGATTCTAGGAAAAATCAGAAAGAAATTTATATTACAAACATTGCTATGTCAATGCTTTATATTTACTGAACATATTTAGTAATATGGTAAATGATTAATGGTGAAGTGCCATATATATTCCGGCTACTGACAGGAAGAACTTACTGAGGATTCCAGTAACAAAAACATATTATATAAATGACAAAAGCTCGTATTCCCTATTAAGCCCTTTTGGAGATAAAGTGTCAAGGGTATGTATCGCTTAGTCTATGTTTTATATTAACAGAACATATTTAGTAATATGGTAAATGATTAATCACCATGATGAGGTGCCATATATATTCCGGCTACTGACAGGAGGAACTTACTGAGGATACCAGTAACAAATTATATAAATGACAAAAGCTCGTACTCCCTATTAAGCCCTTTGGGAGATAATGTGTCAAGTGTGTGTATCCAGAAAGCCTCGCGTCGTTTTAGCTGTTTTATGCGATTTCCCCCCCCTCCTGGGTTGTGGAACTTGTGCCAAAATCTGGAACTTGAGTTGGGCTATTTTGTGTCCCTTTGTGATGACGTGGTGGGGGATAGGGAGTAACATATTTTTGCAACGAATTGTACTCTTATGTTTCGAAATACGGTCTTTTACTGATTGTGTCGTTTCCCCCACGTACATCAAACCGCATGGGCACTTGATGACATAAATGGCAAAGAAAGTGTTGCATGTGAAGTAGTCCCGAATTTTATACGTTTTGCCGGTATAAGGGTGGTAAACATGTTCGCCCTTTTGTACATTACTGCACTGTGTGCAGTTCAGGCATGGGAACGTTCCTACTCTAGGGCTTTGTAAAAAACGTTGTCTTTTGGTGGATCTATCTGGTCCAATGTCTGCCCTAACGAGGGCATCTCTAAGATTAGGAGCTCGCCTGAAGCATGGTAGGAAGGGTCTGGAAAACTCAGAGATGTCCAGATGTGCCACGTGGAGGAGAGGCCAGTGCTTACGGATGATTTTATGAAGTCTGTAGGCGAAAGGGTGATAAGAATGAACGAAGGGAATTCTATTAATTTTAGTAGTGGCTGAGGTGGATGTTGCTGATTTTGATTTGTTCAGGATAGATTGGGGATAACCTCTTTCTCTGAATTTGGTGTTCATTTCTTCTAGACGGGTCTCATGAGAATCCTCATCGAAACAATGCGATTCATGCGTTGGAATTGTGATTTGGGAATACACGATTTCATGGAAAGAAGGTGAAAGCTATCAAAATGTAATAGATTATTCCGGTCTGTGACCTTTGTATAGAGGTCAGTTGACAATACACCATCAGGGTTTTTGATGACCATAGTGTCTAGAAAATTAATTCTAGATTTGTCATGAGAAAGAGTAAAGGTTAGACCCGGCCATGAGTGGTTAAGGAAATTGTGAAAAGCGATAGGGACTCAAACGAGCCCCCCCATATGCAGAATACATCATCTATATAACTCTTTCATGTGATGACGTTGTCAAGGAAAAGGGACAGGTATATATGATGGATTCCTCAAAATCTGCCATATAGTTATTTGCATAGGGGGGCGCTACGTTTGAGCCCATTTCTGTACCACGGGTCTGTAAAAAGAAATCATCCTGGAAAAGAAAGAAATTCTTGGTAAGAACTAATGACAGGAGCTCTATACTCCCTGACAGAAGTTATGTCGCTTATCCATGTTAAGTAAATCAAAGCTTATAACCTGATGGTAAATTCATCCATTGGTTTTATAAATGACTCTTTTCAAAGCTGAAACCCTCCCAAATGTGTTTTAGGTTAAGAAAATAAATTGGCATCAATGCTGAAGTATTAATCATTTAATGAACACAAAATGGTCAGATTTTGGCAAGACAAAAGTTTTGTCGCCTGGTCATATAATGCACCCAATCCTAGTTAACATCCTCACCAGTGCTCAGTAAATGATCGGTTAATTAGAGGGTGTGTATAAAAAGAAACCCAACACCCCAGATCTTCACTTGAACTGAAACTTGAGCTCTGACAACATGTCAAAAATCCACCCTGTGACCAAATCCTGGATTATCAAGAGGCTGAAAACCAGATCCACTGTAGAGGTGGCTGGCACCTTTAATGTGTCTCAGCATCAAGTACAAAGAATTAAAAAAAGATTTTAAGAGACTGGAGATATGTTTGACAAGCCCAGGTCCGGCAGACCTCGCAAGACAACTGCTCAGGAGGAACGTTTGTTGGTTAGAAAATCCAAAGCAAGCCCCTCTTCCACTGCAGTAGAGCTCCAACAGGCCTGGTCACCTCAAGTCCCTGTGTCAACTAGAACAGTTTGTAGGATTCTGTCTCGAAATGGCCTCCATGGTCGATTTAGTGCCCTGAAGCCAGCACTAAACAAAAGGCAAATAAAAAAAGTGTGGCATTTGCAAAGTCCCACAGCCTGCTAAACAGATGAACGCTGGAAAAGTGGCAGAAGATGGATTTCTCTGATGAATCTTCAGTGGAATTACACCACAGCCCCACAAATACTGCAGGAGACCTACTGGAGCCCATATGGATCCAAAATACACCCAGAAAACAGTTAATTTGATGGTGGAAAGATCATGGTCTGGGGTTACATTCAGTATGGGGGTGTGCGAAACATTTGCAAGGTGGAAGGCAAT
The DNA here is from genome assembly GCA_033576555.1 of Oophaga sylvatica. Lineage (NCBI taxonomy): Eukaryota > Metazoa > Chordata > Amphibia > Anura > Dendrobatidae > Oophaga > Oophaga sylvatica. The sequence continues at coordinate 18,658 of JARQOD010003562.1, forward strand.
ATCAATAGCCTAAAATATCAAGAAGTATTAGCTACCTCTTACATTCCAAATCATAAAAGGGGTCAAATTCTGCAGCAGGATGGTGCTCCATCACATACATCCCTCTCTACAACAAAGTTCCTCCAGGCAAAAAGATCAAGGTGCTAAAGGACTGGCCAGCCCAGTCATCAGACATAAACATAATTGAGCATGTTTGGGGTAGGATGAAAGAGGAAGCTTGGAAGACAAAACCAAAGAATCTAGATGAACTCTGGGAGGCATGTAAGACTGTATTCTTTCCTATTCCTGATGACTTCATTAATAAATTGTATGAATCATTGTTGAACCGCATGGATGCAGTCCTTCAAGCTCATGGAAGTCACACAAAATATTAAATATGACTAATAGCACCACAACTTCATTCACCAATGTTATGCAACATATATTTGTATTTTAAGATAATTATTTGTTTGAATATCACATTACTTTCTGTGGGCGACAAAACTTTTGTCTTGCCAAAATCTGACCATTCTATGTTCATTAAATGATCAATATTTCAGCATTGATGCTAATTTATTTTCTTAACCTAAACCAAATTTTGGAGGGTTTCAGCTTTCAAAAGAATAATTTATACAACCAATGGATGAATTTAACGTCAGGTTATAGGCTTTTATTTACATAACATGGATAAGCGACATAACTTCTGTCAGGGAGTGTATACACATATCATCAACCTGTTCGGTAACCATGCCTGAAGACTGCAGAAGTCGTTTGACTGATGATGTGCCATGTTCATGGGGAATCGAGGTGTATAGGTCTTTGACATCTAGAGTGACCAATATACAGTCCTTGGGTATCTGACCAATAGTGTTAATTACCTGTAAAAAGGCCCCGGTTCAAGCAGAAATTATTTAGTCTTTTTAATCAGAGGAGTAAGGATCTTCTCCAGCTAGACAGAAATGGGAGATAGGATGGACATAGTTGAGGCCACTATGGGCCTCCCTGGGGGTGTTGTAGATTTTTATGGATCTTGGGCAAAATGTAAAAGACTGGCATCACCGGATTGTGTTTAGTGAGAAAATCACAAGTCTTTTGATCCAAAATACCCATACCCTTATATTTACCCAGGGTGACAGCAATGAGTGTTCTGACACTATTAGTAGGATCATGTTGTAACTTACGGTAGATGGTGTTGTCGTCAAGTTGTCTACGTACTTCAGAGATGTAATAAGAGCGGTCCATCACCACTATTGCAACCCTTTATCTGCCGGCTTGATGATTAATTTATCATCATCTTGCAGGGTTTTTAATGCTTGATGGTCTGTTGCTGAGAGATTAGGGGGATAAAACAATTTACCTTTGTCCATATCACATCTCATGTCTTGGAAAGAGTTTTGTACAAAGCATATGAAGGTTTCTAGAGCATGAGACCCGTGTGGTGGTCAATAGAGGCTTTTAGATCTTAGACCAAGACTTGTGATGGATAATGGATTAGTATCGGATAGAGTTGAGCGAAACAGGTCGGTCAGATTCATAAGTCGCTGACTTTTGCCAAAGTTGGGTTTCGCTGACCGAAACACGACCATAGTGTGAGGTCGGCCATGCGGTCGTCAAAACGAGCGCCAAAGTCGGATTTCCCAGAATGCTTGCTGGCGCCTTTTTTCAGCCAATGAGCAAGGACATACACTGTGGGCAACGAGATGACATGAACAGCGTCCACCACCATCGTAGAGAAGGGCATTGCAGTAATTGGCTTACTTTGGGGGCATCATAGTGTCTATAAAAGCCCTGAAAGCCAACCTCCATTTTACTTCTGCTGCTATTAACAGTTGGGAGAGGTTGCTGTTTATCAGTAGGGAGAGAGTTAGGGCTGTAAAGAGAAGTTCTTATGTGCTTGTGCTGATAGAAATTGTGCTGTACAGTGTGAGACAGTGAGAGTATGTGTATTGAATGGGGTGTATATTTCACCTAGCTACTTTACTGACTGGTATAAGGGAGGTGTGTGGCTTTGTAGACCTAGTGGTAGAGAAAGGTCACTACACCTTACATTCAGTACACACTTGCAGCTCAGGCCTGAAATCACTCAGGTGTTAATTAGGAGACCAGAAGTAGGTGTGTTGGAACACAGTCAGAGAGGACGCTTAGTCTGGACACAGGAAGGTGTCCCGGCACAAGAAGCGGTCTCCAGGAGTGGGAGCACGCTTAATCTGGACAAGGGGTCCAGGTACAGAAGGTGTCTCCAGGAGTGTGAGCTATCTCAGTCTGGGTGCAGGAAGTACCCGGCCACAGGAGTAGTCTCAGTGAGAATCCGTGCAAATAGCGGCTGAATAGGAGTGGATCTCTCTCAAGTCTGGACATTGAAGGTGCCTTCAGACACAAGGAGGAGTATCTGTGAAACTCCATACTGGTAACATATATCATATGTGTTGTTCTGGGCACAGACTGGTAGAGTCTGGACCCGGAGAGACAGGGAAGTCGATCTATGTGTAGTTAGTGGCTAGACAAGCCTAGGTTTCTGTTTATGCTTTATTTTTATCTGTTTGCTGTGGACTTTAATAAAGCTGGTTGCGGCCAGTTTTTACCAGAACTGCTGTCTGAATGAACTGTTTTCGTGCCATTCTGTCTACCCAGACAGCGATCCTAGAGTTATACCCCCTGGAAATGTTACAATTGGCGGAGAATGCTGGGGCAGCGCAGTGCTTGATACAGTTAGTGCTGGAGTGTGTATGCAGCACAGTGGCTTAGAGACAGCAATAAAGGTGAAGTCTGTTGAAATAGCAGCAGAGGAAAAAAAAAGTGTGTCAGCAGAAACGTCTGTTTGGAGCAGTCTTAAAGAGACAGGAGCCCTAATAGACTTTGCAAAGAAAAAAAAAAAAAAAAAGTGTCTGCACAGCAGAGCTGAATTTTTCTATGGAAAAGACTGTAGAGTGTGTGTATGTCTTGAGTGAAGACTGCCGTTGTTGAGACAGAGAAGTCTGACAGCATGGATGACAGCATGGAGGCGCTGTTTGAACAAATGGCACAAGTTAATGTGCAACATAAGACTGCCGTGGTTGAGACAGATAAGTCCGGCCGTGTGAAGGAGTTCATTGAGTACCTGGTACAGGCCCAGCGAAGCATGCAGCAGAGCATGGAGCAGCAGCGCCTGCAGTACCAGCAGCAAATGCAGCAGTACCAGCAGCAAATCCTGCAGCAGCAGCAGGAGAATAACCGGTTGTTTTTTGAGCAGGTTGCAGCACTACAGGGGACTTGTGGCGCATCGTCCCAAAGTAATGTTGCAAAGTCGCCTGCATTGTCCGCTGTAAAGAAGGCGGTAAGACGGTCCCTGAAAAAGATGACACCTCGTGATGATGTGGAGGTATATCTCACTAGATTTGAGGAACTGGCAGAGAAGGAGAATCTGCCCCTATCTGAGTGGGCCATGATGGTTGCACCCTATCTGATTGGAGTGCCCCAGGTGGCCTATGCTGACCTGAGCGAGCAGGACAGCCAAGACTATGCCAAGCTGAAAGCGGAGATTCTTGCCCGGCTGGGTGTTACGGTGACAGCCCGTGCCAGGGGAGTTCGTGACTGGAGATACAGTTGGGAGTCTGCAGTCAGCAAACCTGATTATGGAGTTGAAAAGGTGATAGTGGATCGCTACACCCGAGCACGTCCTCCTGAGGTACAGCCGTCTGAGAGGTCGTCACTTCAGAGTTTCCGGACGCTGAACTCTCGCGGTAAGAGCATTCCAGCTGTAGGGGACATATGGGAGGGTGATTGTGGTGGACAGTGTTGGAGATGTCGTGAAATTGCAGCCAGCTGTTCACTAGAGGGGGAGCCTATGTGCCGTGATGTTGGCAGGTCCCTCTCTCTCTGCGCAGAACCTGTGTGTGTGTCCACCTCAGCCGAAGAGACTGGACCACAGGGATCCCGGTGGTTGTAAATGACTGCCCAGCACAGGCCCTCTTGGACTCAGAGAGTCCAGTGACTTCCGTATGTGACAGCCTGATTGATAGGGACTTCATCCCTGATAAGCACCTGAGTATGGTGTGCATCCATGGAGACACCAAAGTCTACCCAGACTGCCGTGGACTTGGTCCCCAAACTCGGGGTGGTTTCATATGAAGTGGGGGTAGTGAAGAACCTGGTGCACCCCGTCATATTGGGTAATGACTTTCCCCGGTCTAAGGATCTCTGGGGGAGAAATGTTTCTGATGGACAGTGTGATGAAGCTCCTATTGAGGGTGCGCAGTCCCGAGGGGCGGAACACAATGCTAGTGGGCCGTTAAACTTATGTGATAATGATAATGATGATGATAATGATGATGACCATGATAATGATGATGATGATAATGATAATGATGATGATGATGATGATCATGATAATGATGATGACCATGATAGTGATGATGATACTGATCATAGTCATGATAATGATGTTGATAATAATGATGACTGTGATGGTGATGAAGTTCCTTTGCAGGTGATGTTGGGAGACGAGGATGGTGGTTCTCGGGAACCGAGTGTCCCTTACTTACCTGTGTCCTGTGACAATTTTGAGAGTGAGCAGTGGCGAGACCCCTCTCTTAGGACGGCACAGGAAAATATGATTGTTCTAAATGAGGTTTCCCAGGAGCCTGGCTCTGAGGAGAGGTTTCCTCATGCTGCCATGGACAATGGCTTATTGTATAGGGACACTGAAGTCCAGGGAGAGGTCGTGAGTCAGCTCCTAGTACCTGAGCTATATAGAAGTATAGTGCTGGGGTTGTCACATAGTCACATACTTGAGGGACCAGATGGTGAAGTTAATGTTGTGGATGACATGTTAACTAAGGTTCCAGATCAAGATGTGAATGAAAATTAATTGTATAACCCTGACAGTGAGCAGGATGTGAATGAAAATGAATTGTATAACCCTGACAGTGAGCAGGATATGAATGAAAATGAATTGTATAACCCTGACAGTGAGCAGGATGTGAATGAAAATGAAGTGTATAGCCCTGACAGTGAGCCAGATGTGGCTGAGAAAAAGGGGTCAGATAGTGATAGTGAATCATCTGATGACCATAAAGCAACCAGTGCAAATGAGGAAGGCATGGTAGCAGAGGAGGTTGAGAGTCCTGAGAAGAAAGCTGATGCTGACCTTACAGCCAGACAGAAGATGGCATCTGAAGATGTTTTACAGTTGGCCGGTTCCCTGGCGAAGACTAAGGTGAAAGGAGGAGAGCTGAGCTTTAAAGGCAGGACTCTGAAACTGAACACAGCACAAGTGGATGCTGTTGAAGATGAGAAGTTGTCAGTGTGTGGTGTGGATCTGCATCATGCCAAGGACTCTGAAGGTGATGCTGCAGAGGTGGAAAAAGCCATAGAAGTGGTAGACACCAAACCAGATGCCTCATCAGTAGCTGCAACTCGTGAAGCTCAGGCTGGAAGTTCAGCGCCCAGAGCCCCAGCAGTGTTCCCGAGTGATACCAAGGATCTGGATAAGTCACAGGATGAGATTTTGAGACATCGGGCTGGCGTTGGTGAGCTCAAGCGCACTGTCAGGGAGGCTACATCGGAGCCACGTCCCAACAAATGGGAAAAGCGATGTGTCACTCCGTTGCCGCTACAGACACACGGGAGCCCAGATGGGATGCAGAACGTGGTGGAAGAGAAGAATCCGGCGGGTTCTGAGTATACAGATGCGCTATCAAGGAGAACTTGAAAGCTGGAATAAATGGAAATATTGGAGACCATAATAATGTGACTGAAGAGGCAGAATGTAAGACTGACGGTAGGGCTTCTGAGCATGTTCTACCAGAAGAGCCTGTACAAGAAGAGGATGAATTATGTGTACCGAAAAAGAAAAACGATCAGCTTCCTCTACAGTGCCAATTGTGGGAACAGTGTGGCTCAAAATGGTCAGAGACCATGGCAGAGGTGCTTAAGTTCTGTGAAATAGAATTTATGAACCAACTGATATTTAAGAAAGTAGATGTGCTAAAAAAGGTTCAGGGGGAATTAGGGAAAGGTGAAAAAACCCCTATACCTCCTGTGACAGTTGGTGACACAGGGTCAGTGCCCCAAAAACAGGAGGTACGAGAGTTTCTGTGGAAGAATCAGCAGAGGTGTTCTGACGTGCCTGGTCGTACTTCTCTGGCCAGGAACTATATCGAAACTGAGCCCGGCCCTAAGGTCAAGATGAAACCGTGCAGGATACCCGAGGCCCGCAGAGAGCATAGGCCTGGGAGGGTACAGGGTAGTACGGATGCTTCAGATGAAGAGAAAGCTGATGTTGGCTATGACTCAGGTGAAGATACAAATGACAGTGGTGAAGATGAAGCTGATGAGGGCCACGACTGGTCCAGAGTTCACTGTCTCTGTTGGATTGTTAACCAGCCCTCCGGTCTGGATGACCAGCCCTCCGGTCTGGATAAGAGGGGGGGGATATGTGAGACAGTGAGAGTATGTGTATTGAATGGGGTGTATATTTCACCTAGCTACTTTACTGACTGGTATAAGGGAGGTGTGTGGCTTTGTAGACCTAGTGGTAGAGAAAGGTCACTACACCTTACATTCAGTACACACTTGCAGCTCAGGCCTGAAATCACTCAGGTGTTAATTAGGAGACCAGAAGTAGGTGTGTTGGAACACAGTCAGAGAGGACGCTTAGTCTGGACACAGGAAGGTGTCCCGGCACAAGAAGCGGTCTCCAGGAGTGGGAGCACGCTTAATCTGGACAAGGGGTCCAGGTACAGAAGGTGTCTCCAGGAGTGTGAGCTATCTCAGTCTGGGTGCAGGAAGTACCCCGGCCACAGGAGTAGTCTCAGTGAGAATCCGTGCGAATAGCGGCTGAATAGGAGTGGATCTCTCTCAAGTCTGGACATTGAAGGTGCCTTCAGACACAAGGAGGAGTATCTGTGAAACTCCATACTGGTAACATATATCATATGTGTTGTTTTGGGCACAGACTGGTAGAGTCTGGACCCGGAGAGACAGGGAAGTCGATCTATGTGTAGTTAGTGGCTAGACAAGCCTAGGTTTTCTGTTTATGCTTTATTTTTATCTGTTTGCTGTGGACTTTAATAAAGCTGGTTGCGGCCAGTTTTTACCAGAACTGCTGTCTGAATGAACTGTTTTCGTGCCATTCTGTCTACCCAGACAGCGATCCTAGAGTTATACCCCCTGGAAATGTTACAACAGTTAGTGTGCAGTGACAGGGGAGGATTTTCTTGTGTGCAGCAGCGCTAGTTATTAGGCTGCCTGATAGCTGTATTGCTGTGTGTACACTGCTGTGCAGACTGCTTTTTACACAACACTAATACTTTTACTCTTTTTTTCTGCACAGTTACCGACCGTTAATTTTTTTCCACACCGTATATAGCTGTACGCTCCTCGCACACTACTGTGTACCGGCTGGTATCACGGACAAATACATGCTGACAATCTGTGTGTGACTCCGGAAATAAATACGGAGATTTAAATTTTCCCCTACACCGTATACAGCTGTACGCTTCTGATACAGTACCGTATTTCTGCTGTTTGTATTACGGTCAAATCCATACTGAGAGAGCGTCTGTGTGTGACTCCGGAAATATATACGGAGATTTAAATGTTCCCCTACATCGTATACAGCTGTACGCTTCTGATACAGTACCGTATTTCTGCTATTAGTATTACGGTCAAATCCATACTGAGAGAGCATCTGTGTGTGACTCCGGAAATATATACGGAGATTTAAATTTTCCCCTACACCGTATACAGCTGTACGCTCCTCATACAGTACCTTATATCTGCTGGCATTTTTGGTACATTTTCCCAAACATGAGGAAGTATGGTGAAAGAGGCCGCGGATGTGGGCGGGGGGCCAGCTGGTACTGATTGTGGTGGTGGTGCATCTGCTGGTAGTGCCAAAAGCACAATAGCACCTAAGGCAGGAGGTGTTAAGCCTGCATCATCGTCTGGCTCCAGAAGGCCTGGAAGGCTCCCTTTTCTGGGAGTAGGTAAACCTCTTTTAAAGCCTGAGCATCAGGAACAAGTTTTGGCTTACATTGCCGAAACAGCCTCCAGCTCCATCACCTCCTCTTCTAAGGTTCAAAAACTGCAAGCACTGAGTCGTCAGTGCAGGCTCCTGGTCAGGAACAACACCTTTCCTTGTGTCCTTCACCCCCAACAAAAGTAAAGGATGTAGCAGGCCACACTTCAGATTATTCCCTGGAGCTCTTTTCGCATAACATGCCTAACTTATCAAGTGAAATCCTGAATTCCCCAATCCAAGATGAATATGACATGGAGTGCACTGATGCACAGCCACTGCTATATGATTCTGCTGGTACATTCATCCAGAGCACTGCATTGCCCTCGAAGTCTTCTGAGCTAGATTCTGACCCTGATGAAACTCAGGTGCCCCTTCCCGCATACTATACCACCTTACACAGTGACACAGAGGAAGGTGCAGATGAAATTGAAGAGGAGGTGATGGATGACCCAGTTGTTCACCCGGATTGGCATCCATTGGGGGAAGAGGGTGCCGCTGGCAATAGCTCAAAGAGGAGGAGGATCCGCAGCAGGCATCGACATCGCAGCTGCTGTTATCTGGCAGGCCCGTAGCAGTCCAAAAATGTGTTAAAAAAACAAAAAGAGTTGCAGGACAGCTTGGCCAGATGGTCAAATTAGCACAGCGTGCAAGCCCTGAAAATTTTTCCTATAGGGGGAAGAGTGCAGTGTGGCACTTTTTTGACCAAAATCCTATTGATGAGGCAAAGGTTATCTGTAAGAAGTGCGGAAGGACCTTTAGCCGAGGGAAAAATCTCCGAAATTTGAATACAAGTTGCATGCTTAGACATGTAAACACCGTGCACTTGCAAGCGTGGACGACTACAAAACCTCACTGGCTTTGAGCGCCTACATTGCCAAACTGATCTCATTAGAGATGATGCCCTTCCGTTTGGTTGAAAGCGCAGCGTTCCAAGAGCTCATGGCCTACGCTGTCCCACACTGTGACCTACCCAGTCGGCACTTCTTTTCTAGAAAAGCCATCCCTGCCCTCCACCTGCATGTTAAAGACCGCATTGTCCATGCACTCAAACAATCAGTGAGTGGAAAGGTGCACCTCACAACAGATGCATGGGCCAGTAGGCCATCACTGCGCACTGGGTTAATGTGGTGGATGCAGGCTCCACAGGGGACAGCAGCGGTGGGACAGTGCTGCCTATCCCACGGTATAGGCAACAGTCGGCTGTAGGTGTTCGACCCTCCTCCTCCTCCAGAAGCAAAAGCTCGTCGACAGAGCGCAGTCGCACAGGCACTCCATCCGTAGCTGCCAGTGTTGCACACGAGGTGTCCCACTATCGAACAGCTAGTGGTAAGCGTCAGCAGGCTGTTTTAAAGTTGATGTCTTTGGGCGACAACAGACACACCGCGGAGGTACTGGCCGACTACTTGCAGCAAGAAACTGAGTCATGGCTGGGCAGTCTACATATTGAGCCAGGCAAGGTAGTCAGTGATAACGGCCGTAATTTTGTGGCGGTCATAGCCCTGGCAAAACTCAGACACATAGCTTGCCTGGCTCATACCTTGAACCTGATAGTGCAGTGCTTCATAAATAATTAGCCGGAGTTACCAACCCTGCTCCATAAGGTGCGAAGACTGTGCTCGCACATCCGTCGCTCGCTCGTAGACTCCAGTCGTATGCAGAGGCTGCAGCGATCTCTCCACCTCCCCAAGCACCGCCTAATCATAGACGTTGCAACAAGGTGGAACTCCACCATGCACATGGTTGAGAGGCTGTGCGAACAGAGGCAGGCTGTAATGCATTTGTGGGAGGATACACGGGCAGGCAGTTTGAGGGCAGACATCGAGTTGTCGGGTGTGAAGTGGTCAAAGCTGAAAGACCTCTGTAAAGTCCTTCAGTGTTTTGAGGAATGCACACGGCTGGTAAGCGCAGACGATGCCATCATAAGCATGAGCATCCCATTTATGCGTCTGCTCATGCAAACTTTGACGCACATTAAGGATCAGGCGTCTGCAGCGGAGGAGGAAGAGGAGGAGAGAAGCCCTGATGACAGTCAGGCATTGTCTGCTCAGGGAACTGTCCTGGACGAGGTGGAGGAAGAAGAGGAAGAGGAGGAGGAGGATGAGGGTGATGATTATTTTGGGGAGGAGGATGCTTCTCAGGGGGCAAGAGAAAATGTTGGCTTGCCAAGGTCAGGTACAGGGTTTGTGCGTGACTGGAGGGAAGTGGATTTGGCAGAAAGTGCTCCTCCACCCACCACTGGCAGTGCATCATTGACACCTGGAACATTGGCCCACATGTGTGATTATGTCTTACGGATCCTAAAAAGGGACCCCCGCATTGCCAAAATTATGAAGGATGACGACTACTGGTTGGCCAGCATCCTCGATCCATGCTATAAAGCCAAATTACCGAACATCATGCCACAGAAGAACCTAGAGCTAATATTGGCGAACAAACAAGCAACTCTGGTAAACCGTTTGTTAGAGGCATTCCCAACACATAGCAGTGGTGCAGGTTCTTCCACGAGCCATACTGTACTGGGCAACATGGAAGAGGTGTTCGTGGTGCACACAGCCAAAGTGGCGTTGGAGACAGGTGTTTCATGACTATGTTGTGGACTGATTTCTCGAGTACCGCTCACACGACTGGTAATACTGAATCGATTGCAACAGACAGGAAGACAGCAATATGAAAAAAATGCTCCAAATATGTTTCATTGTATTCAATTATACATGGTAAATACCATAAACAGAGAAAATTGCCTCCAAAATGCAGATCGTGACGACTCGCATTATAGTATTATAAACAAGAGAAGAAGAGTCCTAACTATACTATGAAAATTATTTTATTAATAAAAAAGGCACATATAAAGAACAGGACACATGCTAAATATGTAACACAGGGTTACAATAAACACTATATCTGGGACAACAAGAGAGCAGAGAGTAGTGCCACTATAATTATATATATATATTGCCTATGTATGGTAGTGTGTAACTAAACATAACATTCCAGTGGGAAAAGAGACATGTATTGCACGTTGCCCATAGTGATATACAGGATCAGAGTTTGTAAGAACGATTTCACAAAGAGAATGATGGGTATGTGTTGATGAGCAGCTTCATCCAGTGTGGATATCCTTTTATTTTGCTGACACAGACTTTTCATATGGGGATCATCATTATTTGCATGATGATCAATGAGGATGTTTTTTGCACGGTTGCACCTTATTTTGGTATATAGCATGCAGAGCTGTTTTCTCAATAGATCACAAATATAATACTGCGCACAGAGAAGGTTCACCGTTGAGCTCCATGGGAGTATGCCTTCATTCTCTTTGTGAAATCGTTCTTACAAACTCTGATCCTGTATATCACTATGGGCAACGTGCAATACATGTCTCTTTTCCCACTGGAATGCTATGTTTAGTTGCACACTACCATACATAGGCAATATATATATATATATATATATATATATATAATTATAGTGGCACTACTCTCTGCTCTCTTGTTGTCCCAGATATAGTGTTCATTGTAAACCTGTGTTACATATTTAGCATGTGTCCTGTTCTTTATATGTGCCTTTTTTATTAATAAAATAATTTTCATAGTATAGTTAGGACTAGAGTTGAGCGATACTTTCCGATATCCAAAAGTATCGGAATCGGAATGGTATCGCCGATACCCAAAAAATATCGGCGATACCCGATACCGGAAATCCAATGTAAGTCTATGGGAACAAAATATCGGAATTAAAAAAAACCCATTCTTGCCTTGTTGGTTAATTGTACATGAAGGAAAACAACAAAGAGTAATGTAGAATGTATTGGGGAAGGTTGAGGAGACATTAAAGGCATAGATGTTTAACCCAATCAAATGGAATAGCATAAATATTTTTTTTTTTTAAAGATGTTCGGATTGACGAAGAAATTGACAATGTTGTTAACGTTTTTTCTATTTTGGCAAATATGTATATTTCACAACTTCCATGCTCTTCACCTTTTTAACTTTTGACACACTTTCTCCTTCATAATCTTAGCAGCATCATCTTTTTCATCAAATTATTCTTCATCTTCACCTTCTTTATCTTCTTCTTAAACTTCTTGCTATTCATCTTTTTGTTAACATTACTCATATTCTTCTTATTAAACTATTATTCTTTTCATATTGTACTTCATCTTCTTCATCATATTCTTATTTGTGACAGAGAATCCTGTACTTGTAATCTGTCAAAGTATGAATTTTTCATCCTTCCGTTCTTGCTGTCACAAAAGATATAAATTACAACAGTATTTGTCCGTGTTCAGTTTAGCCTGCAGCAGCAGGCATTTTCCAGGGGCACCACGAGGAGGAACGGACTCACCCCCATACACTGCTTAGTCTTCTTCTGCTTATAATTTAGAGCATATATTTTGCTCTTCATTTTGGTCTTATACTTCATGTTCTTCTGCTTTTTGATCTTCTGCTTATTGTTCTTAAGTCTCTTGTTCTGTATCTTGTAGTTTGTCTTAACCTTCTTAGTCCTGTTTGGTAATCTTTTATTTCTTCTTTGTGATGGTGTTTAGGCTGGTTGGCTTGATGCTCGTCGTCCTTGTGGTCGTCATCTTCTTCGGGGTGGTCATCAGGGTCGTCGTTTTCATTGTTGGAGATCCAGAGTGATTACCCAAAAAAGCATTGAAAAAATCTTCAATTTGTAAATGTAGCAGAAGGTACAAGAGTCAATGCAAGTAACGAGGACCAGCTGACTGTGCTGGAACCCGGAGGGACAGCAGAAGGAAAAGAGCCAATGGCACAACCGAGGACCAGCTGACGTTACTGGGACACGGTTACTAAGCAGGAGGTACCTGTGCTCCAAAGCACTACCAAGGACCAGCAGACGTTGCTGGAACTCGGATACCGAGATGGAGGCACCTAGGCCAAAGGCACTGCGGAGAACCAGCTGACGGTACTGGAACCCGGACGGGTAGCAGAAGGTACAAGAGCCAATGCAAGTAACGAGGACCAGCTGACTGTGCTGGAACCCGGAGGGGCAGCAGAAGGAAAAGAGCCAATGGCACAACCGAGGACCAGCTGACGTTACTGGGACACGGTTACTAAGCAGGAGGTACCTGTGCTCCAAAGCACTACCAAGAACCAGCAGACGTTGCTGGAACTCGGATACCGAGATGGAGGCACCTAGGCCAAAGGCACTGCGGAGAACCAGCTGACGGTACTGGACCCAGACGGGTAGCAGAAGGTACAAGAGCCAATGCAAGTAACGAGGACCAGCTGACTGTGCTGGAACCCGGAGGGGCAGCAGAAGGAAAAGAGCCAATGGCACAACCGAGGACCAGCTGACGTTACTGGGACACGGTTACTAAGCAGGAGGTACCTGTGCTCCAAAGCACTACCAAGGACCAGCAGACGTTGCTGGAACTCGGATACCGAGATGGAGGCACCTAGGCCAAAGGCACTGCGTAGAACCAGCTGACGGTACTGGAACCCGACGGGTAGCAGAAGGTACCAAGAGATCAATTAACGAGACCAGGACTGTGCTGGAACCGGGGGCAGTTAAGAAAATGCCAATGCACAAACCCGGGACCAGTGACGTTACTGGATCACATACTAAGCAGGAGGTACCTGTGTCCATAGCATACCAAGGACCAGCAGACATTGCTGGAACTCGGAACCGAATGGAGGCACTAGCCAAGGCACTGCGAGAACAGCTACGGTACTGGAACCCAGACGGGTAGCAGAAGGTACCCATGGAAATTTAAGTTGACAGGCCGCGAGCCGGCCGCAGTTACCGAATCCCACAGTACTACAGTGGGTGATTGTCCTATTATCACAACGGAAACAGCCTTTATTTGCATATCCCGCAGCACACATAGGAAGCACCTAAACTCCAAGCACCATAGAGTCGGCTAACCCGACCGCAACACGACAGGACAACTTATTGGAGGCTAAGTGACGTTTACACTGACAGGAAACAGATGGCGTGCTGTAACCAGTCTGGGCAGGAGTGAGTACCCGTGCCAATGACACTTCCGAGCAACAACTGGCAGTGTTGAAGCCCAGGGATGAGAAGACAACAGGGTGGAGGCAGCATGACTTTTTGCCGTTCACACAGCAGGGGAACAGCTGACATTACTGAACCCAGTAACACAGGAGCAAGTGTTGACTGTGCTAACAGCACTTCCGAGCAACAACTGGCGGTGTTGTAGCCCAGGGATGAGAAGAGAACATGGTGGAGGCAGCAGGACTTTTTGCCGTTCACACAGCAGGGGAACAGCTGACATTACTGAACCCCAGTAACACAGGAGCAAGTGTTGACTGTGCTAACAGCACTTCCGAGCAACAACTGGCGGTGTTGTAGCCCAGGGATGAGAAGAGAACATGGTGGAGGCAGCAGGACTTTTTGCCGTTCACACAGCAGGGGAACAGCTGACATTACTGAACCCCAGTAACACAGGAGCAAGTGTTGACTGTGCTAACAGCACTTCCGAGCAACAACTGGCGGTGTTGTAGCCCAGGATGAGAAGAGAACATGGTGGAGGCAGCAGGACTTTTTGCCGTTCACACAGCAGGGGAACAGCTGACATTACTGAACCCCAGTAACACAGGAGCAAGTGTTGACTGTGCTAACAGCACTTCCGAGCAACAACTGGCGGTGTTGGAGCCCAGGGATGAGAAGAGAACATGGTGGAGGCAGCAGGACTTTTTGCCGTACACACAGCAGGGGAACAGCTGACATTACTGAACCCCAGTAACACAGGAGCAAGTGTTGACTGTGCTAACAGCACTTCCGAGCAACAACTGGCGGTGTTGGAGCCCAGGGATGAGAAGAGAACATGGTGGAGGCAGCAGGACTTTTTGCCGTACACACAGCAGGGGAACAGCTGACATTACTGAACCCCAGTAACACAGGAGCAAGTGTTGACTGTGCTAACAGCACTTCCGAGCAACAACTGGCGGTAGCCCAGGAATGAGAAGAGAACATGGTGGAGGCAGCAGGACTTTTTGCCGTTCACACAGCAGGGAACAGCTGACATTACTGAACCCCAGTAACACAGGAGCAAGTGTTGACTGTGCTAACAGCACTTCCGAGCAACAACTGGCGGTGTTGTAGCCCAGGGATGAGAAGAGAACATGGTGGAGGCAGCAGGACTTTTTGCCGTTCACACAGCAGGGGAACAGCTGACATTACTGAACCCCAGTAACACAGGAGCAAGTGTTGACTGTGCTAACAGCACTTCCGAGCAACAACTGGCGGTGTTGTAGCCCAGGAATGAGAAGAGAACATGGTGGAGGCAGCAGGACTTTTTGCCGTTCACACAGCAGGGGAACAGCTGACATTACTGAACCCCAGTAACACAGGAGCAAGTGTTGACTGTGCTAACAGCACTTCCGAGCAACAACTGGCGGTGTTGGAGCCCAGGGATGAGAAGAGAACATGGTGGAGGCAGCAGGACTTTTTGCCGTTCACACAGCAGGGGAACAGCTGACATTACTGAACCCCAGTAACACAGGAGCAAGTGTTGACTGTGCTAACAGCACTTCCGAGCAACAACTGGCGGTGTTGTAGCCCAGGAATGAGAAGAGAACATGGTGGAGGCAGCAGGACTTTTTGCCGTTCACACAGCAGGGAACAGCTGACATTACTGAACCCCAGTAACACAGGAGCAAGTGTTGACTGTGCTAACAGCACTTCCGAGCAACAACTGGCGGTGTTGGAGCCCAGGGATGAGAAGAGAACATGGTGGAGGCAGCAGGACTTTTTGCCATTCACACAGCAGGGGAACAGCTGACATTACTGAACCCCAGTAACACAGGAGCCAGTGTTGACTGTGCTAACAGCACTTCCGAGCAACAACTGGCGGTGTTGTAGCCCAGGAATGAGAAGAGAACATGGTGGAGGCAGCAAGACTTTTTGCCGTTCACACAGCAGGGGAACAGCTGACATTACTGAACCCCAGTAACACAGGAGCAAGTGTTGACTGTGCTAACAGCACTTCCGAGCAACAACTGGCGGTGTTGGAGCCCAGGAATGAGAAGAGAACATGGTGGAGGCAGCAGGACTTTTTGCCATTCACACAGCAGGGGAACAGCTGACATTACTGAACCCCAGTAACACAGGAGCAAGTGTTGACTGTGCTAACAGCACTTCCGAGCAACAACTGGCGGTGTTGTAGCCCAGGAATGAGAAGAGAACATGGTGGAGGCAGCAGGACTTTTTGCCTTTCACACAGCAGGGGAACAGCTGACATTACTGAACCCCAGTAACACAGGAGCAAGTGTTGACTGTGCTAACAGCACTTCCGAGCAACAACTGGCGGTGTTGGAGCCCAGGGATGAGAAGAGAACATGGTGGAGGCAGCAGGACTTTTTGCCGTACACACAGCAGGGGAACAGCTGACATTACTGAACCCCAGTAACACAGGAGCAAGTGTTGACTGTGCTAACAGCACTTCCGAGCAACAACTGGCTGTGTTGTAGCCCAGGAATGAGAAGAGAACATGGTGGAGGCAGCAGGACTTTTTGCCGTTCACACAGCAGGGAACAGCTGACATTACTGAACCCCAGTAACACAGGAGCAAGTGTTGACTGTGCTAACAGCACTTCCGAGCAACAACTGGCGGTGTTGTAGCCCAGGAATGAGAAGAGAACATGGTGGAGGCAGCAGGACTTTTTGCCGTTCACACAGCAGGGGAACAGCTGACATTACTGAACCCCAGTAACACAGGAGCAAGTGTTGACTGTGCTAACAGCACTTCTGAGCAACAACTGGCGGTGTTGGAGCCCAGGGTCAAGAAGGATGTTTAAATACTATATTAAGTATTTTCCTTGTTACGTGTCAATTAAAAATGTCTATACTCCAAACAAGAGAAATATAACCTTTAGTACCATAAGATGATGATTTTACTTAAAAAATATATGTACATTAATAATTTACAAACATAAACGCATACATTAACATGTTGAAAAGCAATGCAAACCACAATTAAAATAGGTTAAATAATCTGCTATACGGTTTAAAATAAAAGCATACAAGTACATATCAGAATCCATTAATGATGGCTAAGTAACAGTATGTACACCATTTTTATTGTGTAGACAATGAATGGCTGACTTAAAAACATAATCAGAATTACAAGTTATCTTTGACATTCATAAAACTTTACATTTGGTGAATAATATCACTAAAATTTTTTAAAAAATATCTAAAATTTCCATCATGTAATACTGATAATATGTGCCAATCATTTATATTAACAAACAAAAAATTTAAAAAGTGCATAGTGCAGAGTGAAAACAGATATTTATGCCTGACTGTGGACTTGCAAGCATGACAACGGATAGATAAGGTATATATAGATGAGACTGCATAGCCACAGATGGTGAATGGCGATGTAATACTGAACCTCAATAAAGTGTGCGTTACTACTACATCCTTTTTTTTTATATAGCTTTATAAAAGGTTACGTGCATGTATGGTTGCACCTTTGTTTGGACGCACAGACTGGCTTCCTGCTGTGACGCGTTGGGTATTGGAGCGTCTGTACGTCTTATGACGCAGACTAACATTCACGGTGCGCATCGTTCATCATCGCAAGCGTACCGACAACACAAAGGCGTTGTCATGACTGCTTTACTCAGTAAACATGCACCTATGATGAAACATACACGCATGTGCCCTATTACATAACAAGCTACAAGAAAAACGAGTGTAAGGTGTGACACAGCTGTTTGGTTAAGGTACAGTATTATATCGACATTGTACAGGTGTCGCTATTCAGTCTGATAAATAGATATCATTCACCTATTCTATCAGTTGTCGTTCTTTCAGCACCACTTACAGGTATATATTTTGCTATTGTGACTATGCACTATTGACTTTACCAAGGTAATGCATGATTTTTGTTAGCGATTATCATGTTTACATGAAGGACCTTTATGATATGGGCTGTTAACTTTCTAATTAAATATGTATTTTTTAAAATGACACAAATATAAGTAATGTTGAAGAGGACTATTCCTACATGCATTGTTTGCACAATATTACAGGTGTACATCACGTCCCTTAATCAACATTGGATTATTATATTTACTTGTATGCTTTTATTTAAAAGGCAAGAACACTGAAGTATAACCTTCGCACTGCAGCAGTTGTCAAAGTTCAACCCACATTATGCACTTCCAACATTGCAGCATTTGAGTCATGATGTGAGTTGGATTTGTCTAAGCTATGGAGTGACAAGGTTGACCATCAGTATCCTATAGCATAAGTAGGCTTTTGTGTTTGCATTTGTTTTCGACATGTGCATATCTGTAATAATATGTCACAATTATTTTGTTACAGATTTGTGACAAAGACTAATCATTTTATGGTTTTAAAGTTGACGTTTCAAATGTTTACAGCTTAGAAATCAGGGTGTAGCCTCATATCTATGTGTAGCACTAGACACTTTGACATGTCATGTTTTTTTCACCATGATTAGGTAGCTAGCAGTAATTTTTGCCGGACACACAGCAGGGGAACAGCAGGCGTTACTGAACCCCAGTAACACAGGAGCAAGTGTTGACTGTGCTAACAGCACTTCCGAGCAACAACTGGCGGTGTTGGAGCCCAGGGATGAGAAGAGAACATGGTGGAGGCAGCAGGACTTTTTGCCGTACACACAGCAGGGGAACAGCTGACATTACTGAACCCCAGTAACACAGGAGCAAGTGTTGACTGTGCTAACAGCACTTCCGAGCAACAACTGGCGGTGTTGTAGCCCAGGAATGAGAAGAGAACATGGTGGAGGCAGCAGGACTTTTTGCCGTTCACACAGCAGGGGAACAGCTGACATTACTGAACCCCAGTAACACAGGAGCAAGTGTTGACTGTGCTAACAGCACTTCCGAGCAACAACTGGCGGTGTTGTAGCCCAGGAATGAGAAGAGAACATGGTGGAGGCAGCAGGACTTTTTGCCGTTCACACAGCAGGGGAACAGCTGACATTACTGAACCCCAGTAACACAGGAGCAAGTGTTGACTGTGCTAACAGCACTTCCGAGCAACAACTGGCGGTGTTGGAGCCCAGGGATGAGAAGAGAACATGGTGGAGGCAGCAGGACTTTTTGCCATTCACACAGCAGGGAACAGCTGACATTACTGAACCCCAGTAACACAGGAGCCAGTGTTGACTGTGCTAACAGCACTTCCGAGCAACAACTGGCGGTGTTGTAGCCCAGGAATGAGAAGAGAACATGGTGGAGGCAGCAAGACTTTTTGCCGTTCACACAGCAGGGGAACAGCTGACATTACTGAACCCCAGTAACACAGGAGCAAGTGTTGACTGTGCTAACAGCACTTCCGAGCAACAACTGGCGGTGTTGGAGCCCAGGAATGAGAAGAGAACATGGTGGAGGCAGCAGGACTTTTTGCCATTCACACAGCAGGGAACAGCTGACATTACTGAACCCCAGTAACACAGGAGCAAGTGTTGACTGTGCTAACAGCACTTCCGAGCAACAACTGGCGGTGTTGTAGCCCAGGAATGAGAAGAGAACATGGTGGAGGCAGCAGGACTTTTTGCCTTTCACACAGCAGGGGAACAGCTGACATTACTGAACCCCAGTAACACAGGAGCAAGTGTTGACTGTGCTAACAGCACTTCCGAGCAACAACTGGCGGTGTTGGAGCCCAGGGATGAGAAGAGAACATGGTGGAGGCAGCAGGACTTTTTGCCGTACACACAGCAGGGGAACAGCTGACATTACTGAACCCCAGTAACACAGGAGCAAGTGTTGACTGTGCTAACAGCACTTCCGAGCAACAACTGGCGGTGTTGTAGCCCAGGAATGAGAAGAGAACATGGTGGAGGCAGCAGGACTTTTTGCCGTTCACACAGCAGGGGAACAGCTGACATTACTGAACCCCAGTAACACAGGAGCAAGTGTTGACTGTGCTAACAGCACTTCTGAGCAACAACTGGCGGTGTTGGAGCCCAGGGTCAAGAAGGATGTTTAAATACTATATTAAGTATTTTCCTTGTTACGTGTCAATTAAAAATGTCTATACTCCAAACAAGAGAAATATAACCTTTAGTACCATAAGATGATGATTTTACTTAAAAAATATATGTACATTAATAATTTACAAACATAAACGCATACATTAACATGTTGAAAAGCAATGCAAACCACAATTAAAATAGGTTAAATAATCTGCTATACGGTTTAAAATAAAAGCATACAAGTACATATCAGAATCCATTAATGATGGCTAAGTAACAGTATGTACACCATTTTTATTGTGTAGACAATGAATGGCTGACTTAAAAACATAATCAGAATTACAAGTTATCTTTGACATTCATAAAACTTTACATTTGGTGAATAATATCACTAAAATTTTTTAAAAAATATCTAAAATTTCCATCATGTAATACTGATAATATGTGCCAATCATTTATATTAACAAACAAAAAATTTAAAAAGTGCATAGTGCAGAGTGAAAACAGATATTTATGCCTGACTGTGGACTTGCAAGCATGACAACGGATAGATAAGGTATATATAGATGAGACTGCATAGCCACAGATGGTGAATGGCGATGTAATACTGAACCTCAATAAAGTGTGCGTTACTACTACATCCTTTTTTTTTATATAGCTTTATAAAAGGTTACGTGCATGTATGGTTGCACCTTTGTTTGGACGCACAGACTGGCTTCCTGCTGTGACGCGTTGGGTATTGGAGCGTCTGTACGTCTTATGACGCAGACTAACATTCACGGTGCGCATCGTTCATCATCGCAAGCGTACCGACAACACAAAGGCGTTGTCATGACTGCTTTACTCAGTAAACATGCACCTATGATGAAACATACACGCATGTGCCCTATTACATAACAAGCTACAAGAAAAACGAGTGTAAGGTGTGACACAGCTGTTTGGTTAAGGTACAGTATTATATCGACATTGTACAGGTGTCGCTATTCAGTCTGATAAATAGATATCATTCACCTATTCTATCAGTTGTCGTTCTTTCAGCACCACTTACAGGTATATATTTTGCTATTGTGACTATGCACTATTGACTTTACCAAGGTAATGCATGATTTTTGTTAGCGATTATCATGTTTACATGAAGGACCTTTATGATATGGGCTGTTAACTTTCTAATTAAATATGTATTTTTTAAAATGACACAAATATAAGTAATGTTGAAGAGGACTATTCCTACATGCATTGTTTGCACAATATTACAGGTGTACATCACGTCCCTTAATCAACATTGGATTATTATATTTACTTGTATGCTTTTATTTAAAAGGCAAGAACACTGAAGTATAACCTTCGCACTGCAGCAGTTGTCAAAGTTCAACCCACATTATGCACTTCCAACATTGCAGCATTTGAGTCATGATGTGAGTTGGATTTGTCTAAGCTATGGAGTGACAAGGTTGACCATCAGTATCCTATAGCATAAGTAGGCTTTTGTGTTTGCATTTGTTTTCGACATGTGCATATCTGTAATAATATGTCACAATTATTTTGTTACAGATTTGTGACAAAGACTAATCATTTTATGGTTTTAAAGTTGACGTTTCAAATGTTTACAGCTTAGAAATCAGGGTGTAGCCTCATATCTATGTGTAGCACTAGACACTTTGACATGTCATGTTTTTTTCACCATGATTAGGTAGCTAGCAGTAATTTTTGCCGGACACACAGCAGGGGAACAGCAGGCGTTACTGAACCCCACAAACACATCAGCGATTGTTTTCATCTGTGCATCTAACACTTCTGAGCAGCAACTGGCGGTGTTGAAGCCCAGGGTCAAGGAGGGTGTAGGCAGAGGCCTAGTATGAGATGTTTGAAGTTGAAGTTGCAGTTAGCAGCAGTAATTTTTGCCAGACACACAGCAGGGGAACAGCAGGCGTTACTGAACCCCACAAACACATCAGCGATTGTTTTCATCTGTGCATCTAACACTTCTGAGCAGCAACTGGCGGTGTTGAAGCCCAGGGTCAAGGAGGGTGTAGGCAGAGGCCTAGTATGAGATGTTTGAAGTTGAAGTTGTAGTTAGCAGCAGTAATTTTTGCCAGACACACAGCAGGGGAACAGCAGGCGTTACTGAACCCCACAAACACATCAGCGATTGTTTTCATCTGTGCATCTAACACTTCTGAGCAGCAACTGGCGGTGTTGAAGCCCAGGGTCAAGGAGGGTGTAGGCAGAGGCCTAGTATGAGATGTTTGAAGTTGAAGTTGTAGTTAGCAGCAGTAATTTTTGCCAGACACACAGCAGGGGAACAGCAGGCGTTACTGAACCCCACAAACACATCAGCGATTGTTTTCATCTGTGCATCTAACACTTCTGAGCAGCAACTGGCGGTGTTGAAGCCCAGGGTCAAGGAG
The DNA here is from genome assembly GCA_033576555.1 of Oophaga sylvatica. Taxonomy (NCBI): domain Eukaryota; kingdom Metazoa; phylum Chordata; class Amphibia; order Anura; family Dendrobatidae; genus Oophaga; species Oophaga sylvatica. The sequence goes on from JARQOD010003562.1 coordinate 41,009, forward strand.
GGTGTAGGCATAAAATATTGAGTTATTGCCTTGTTACGTGGCCATTGCAAATGTATGTACTTCAAACAAGAATAAATGAAGTTTTACTAGGACAATAAAATGATGAATTTCAATTCCAAGAATAGAAAAATATTTATACTTGAGAGTCCTCTGTGGTTGATACCGTTTAATGGCTAACTGAAAATATGGTAACAAATTCCAAGCTTTCGAGACTACTCAGGTCTCTTCATCAGGCTAAGACTAAAACAAAAAATGAAGAATCACATATTTCTACACACAACAGGACACAGGAATAGGTAAGACAAGTGAGGGAGGGACAAGTGAGGGGAGACCGGCCAAAAAATGAGAACAAGGATGAATTATCAGCGCCACACAATAAGAGAAAAAATAATGGATTTACCTGTGGCAAAACAATTTTGTATGCCCGGTCATAGCATGATGGATATGGAATTACTGGTATTAAAATATAACTTCAAATATGAGAAAGATACAAAGGTTTCAGAATATAAGCTCATCATGACCTTTGACACTGTTAGTGATGGAATGAATAGATCACACGGATTTATGTCATTCTATATCAATTAAGGAATCTGCATCTCTGCCCTTCCAGGGGCATGAAAACACAAAACCAGACCCCAATCAGAGGGCAATAAAACTTTCTATCCTTATCTAGGAACTGTTCCAATATTTATGTTCATCCCTCTGTGATAATGACAGTTCTGCTACACGTCACTTACTTGTCTTACCTATTGCACTATTCCTGTGTCCTGTTGTGTATAGAATGTCTCGAAAAGAACACTGCACTCGCTAAAAAATATTGCATCAAGTGAAGTTTTATTTGTCAAGTGTACAATAAGCGACAAGTAATTGACGTTTCGGCCTCTACCGGGCCTTTATCACAAAGTCGCTGCAAAAAACAGATAAAAATATATATATTATAGTATAAACAGTGAAAGAATAATAAACATAGAAATTTATACATATTTACAATGCTATATACAGTTTCATGTCAATGGCGGAAGCATTATAGGGCAGAGTTATCGCACGGGTTCATATAATGTGGATCAAGGCTAGAAAAGATGAGAGGGAGAAGTAGAGATCATGTGTTTATCACATAGAGAGCTGGTAAGTATATGGAAACATACCCATAGTGTGATTGCATTGCAGGATGTGTCATATTAGGTTCACAGAAAATGGAGTCAAGAGGAATTCTCCTGTTGGTAATGGGAGGGTAAAGCAATGAATAATATCACATAATTAAATAAGTCACAATTAAATAAGTCATATTGATATAACAGGAATGGTGAGGACTCCAGAGGGAGTTAATGGTATATAGCAGTGTAACTTTACCAGAGGGCAGTGCTGGTTATGAGTAATGACACATGGGTTTATGCGACAAAGTTCATATAATGAGGTGGAGTACTGGGAATGGAATAGAGATAGAGATAATCATAATTAATTTAATGATTAATATATTGAATAGTATTTACCAATGCTTGTCTTAGCCTGACACCAATGGATATGCAAGTTGCGCTGAATATTATAGACATATGTCAGGAACAATATGCTGTGAAAATAGGATTTTTAAATTGAAAGACCATGTAGTGTTGATAAAACATAGATAGGAGGTAGCAAAAAAACGCTCACATATAATGGAAGTAAATCCAACACGTTGGTGGTATAGTGGATGGTGCTGGCACATCCGTGCCTTAGCAGTAAAGTGCTGGGTTGAGGTCTCAGTGGCGCTGTCTGGAGCGCTGGTAAGCGCTATAAAGAAAGGGTTGTATAATCAGGAGCATAGTAATGTCAAGGTGGTACTTATCTTAGCGTCGGTAGGTGCTCACATGCGTCGGTGGGGTGGTAAGCGCCAGTGTACAGCGTTGGTGCTATGGTGGATGCTGGCACAGCTGTGTCTTAGCAGGAGGAGGCTGTACTGAGCTGACAGGAGCGCTGTATAAAGCGCTGGGTGGTCATATGACCGGATGTGACGTCAGACGCCGGCGCATGCGCAGTAGGTGCTATGATGTCAGCGGACCTCTGTCCTGCTTGGTGAAGGGATTGTTTACGTTGTCATGGTGATTAAGAATGTTGTAAACATGATCAGAAAGACGTAGAACGGATAGTTGTATCAACATTATGAATACAAAGTAATGAATACAAAATAAAGAAGAGTGGAAACTGAAGAAAATAATAAATGAAGACATAACATAAGTAAATAAAAGAAATAATGGGAGAACACAATAAAGAAAAATCATAATGGGGCATATAAATCATATAAATAAATAATTTAAATAAATAATGTGATACACATGGTAGGAGTCCAAACCAGGAAAAAATAAAATAAATAAATAAAATGAAAAAATGGGGGAGGGAGGGGGTATGGATCTTACCAGCTCAATAATGGGAGAAGGCCACAGAGATTAGTTATTAAGGATTGATCTAGGGGAAAAGGAAAATCATATTAGCCAATCCATATCCCGATTTAAACCTTTCGGGTGTAACGTATCCAGGGTGTAAATCCAGTAACTCTCACGTTGTTTTAATAATTTAATATGGTTACCACCTCTCCTGGGTCTCGGGACCCTCTCGATTACCTGGAATCTCAATTGTGCCACATTATGTTTGGCATCTTTAAAGTGTGCCGGTAATGGTAGCCACGTCTTCTCACACCGAATAGTCGATTTGTGGCTTGAGATTCGGTCCCTGATGGCTTGGGTCGTTTCTCCTATATAGAGGAGGCCGCAAGGACATTTCACAAGGTATACAACAAAGTTACTTGCACAGGTAAAGTAGTCCCTTACCGGGTAAGATTTCCCGGTGCGGGGGTGTACCACTTCATTCCCCTTGATAACATTAGAGCAACTCATGCAGCCGAGACACGGGAATGTACCTGTTCTCCTGTGTCCGGTGAGTGTATTAGAGGACGGTTGTTTATGGGAGCCTAAATCAGCCCTGACCACGCTATCTCTAATGTTTTTAGCTCGTCTAGTACACATAAGCGGTGGTTCCTTGAAGATTTCTATATGTGGATATGCTCTGGAGAGGAGTGGCCAATGTTTTCTGATAAGGTTGTGAACTCTGCGCATAGAAGGGTGGTGATTGTGGACAAATGGAAGACGTGGATTCCTATGTGTATTGGTCCTTGTGAGACCCACTTCTCCAAGTGCTCTAGCTGATTCAGAATTGAGAAGGTCAACAGGGTAGTTGCGTACTTTGAATTTTTCCGCCATTTCATGTATTCTGGTTTCTCTTTCGGTAGGATTGGAAACAATCCTAACTACCCTCTTGAATTGTGATCTTGGCAAGCTGTTCTTAGTGGTAGTGGGGTGGCAGCTGTTGTATAATAGTAAACTATTACAGTCTGTTGGCTTGGTGTAAATGTCTGTGCTGAGTAGGCCCTCAGCATTTTTTTGTATCCTGGTATCCAGGAAAGTGACGTTGTGGATGTCATATGTGATGGAGAACGTTAATTCAGGTGTAATGGTGTTGATTTTATTGAAGAAATCAACAAGGCTGGAGGGGTCACCATGCCAAATACAGAAAATGTCATCAATGTACCTGACCCACATTATGGCATGTTGTTTGAATAAGGGGTCATGGTATACATGTTCCTGTTCGAAACGGTCCATATATAGATTTGCATAAGCTGGGGCCACGTTGGACCCCATAGCGGTCCCGCATGTCTGTATATAGTATTCGTCCCCAAATAGAAAGAAGTTTTCTCTCAAAACAAGATTCAGTAAATCTAAGCATAGCTCAGAAGTACCACTATCTATGTTGGCTTCCTGTAGAGTTAATGATACGGCCCTAATGCCTTTTTCATGAACTATGGATGTGTAAAGAGACTGTTCACATCCAAGGTACACAGGATACTGTCAGGTGGAACATTGTCAATTCTGCGGATTCTGTCCAGAAAGTCACCTGTGTCCAAAATGAAGGATTTAGTCTGATGGGTATATGGTGTCAAGACTTTCTCCAGGAAGATAGATAGAGGGTTTAGGATGGAGTCGGTGGATGCCACTATAGGGCGTCCAGGTGGATTGTGGAGATTTTTGTGTATTTTAGGTAGTATATACAGAATAGGGGTCACTGGGTGATGATTAGTTAGGAACGTTCTGGTTTTGGTGTCAATGGTTTTTTTGTCCTGATGTTTGTCAAGGACCATGTTGATTTTGTTACGTATGGAACATGTAGGATCGGAGTGGGTTAATCTGTAAGTGGTTGTGTCAGACAATTGTCTCTTGATTTCAGACACATAATAGTTTCTATTCATGACCGCAATGGCTCCGCCTTTGTCCGCTGGCTTAATAACAATATTTTGTTATTTTTAAGAGATTCTAGTGCCTGTTTTTCTGAGGAGTTGAGATTGTGGCGGACGCGGAGGAAACCTAATTGTTGGTCATGGATTGTCTGTTTAATGTCTCTATTGAGTAAGTCAATAAAGGTCTCTGCTGCATGATTGGTCTTGGGTGGCATAAAGTTACTGGGATTACGTAGCCCCAAAGTGTCAATAGTTATAGTAGATTCTCCGTCATGGTTGGGTATAGTGCCTATTGAATTTAGATTAGAAGTGGTGCCCTCTGCAAAATGTACTTTAAGTCTTATACTCCTATAAAAACGATGGAGGTCCTTCTCAAGTTGAAAGGGGTCCCACCTGGGGGTGGGGCAAAAGGACAAGCCCATATTTAACACTTTGAGTTCGAGGGGGAGAGAGAGTGATTAGATATATTGACTACTAAGTTTGGACCCCTACCTGTGATCTGAGGGTCATCTGTCGGTCCGCTTCTCTTCTTCCTTGACCTCCGTATGGTCTTGTATTTGTGCCTAAAAAAGGGGGTCTTGAACCTTGAGCACCACCAACTTCGCTGCCGGAACCTGGAGAGGAACCTCCCGCAGGTGAGGATCCCCCGGATGGGTAGTAATTCCCTTGTGGTCGGCGGAATCGTGTCCGTTGTTTTCGAGGGATGGGGTCCTCCCATCTATAGACCTTATTGGTTAAATAGTCCTCTGTGTCCCTTTGGAATTTCGCTCTTTTTCTTTCCTCCAACGTTTTTTGATGGGTAGATAATATAGAGTCAACTTTATTCTTGAGAGTTGTAAATTCAGTATTGCTTAAAGTAGTAGTAAGCTGTGTCTCGATGGCGGCGATTTTTTCCTCTGTCTCCTTTATTCCTTCTTGGAGATATTCAACAGTCAAAAGGATAAGATCCAGAGAACACTTATTCAAGATCTTTTGAAAAATTTCGCAATATTTCTCATTATCAGAGAATAGTGTCGGGCGTAGGTGGCTACGTAGACCACGCGGTATTTTGCCTTGTCTATGGTATTCCCCTAGAGTGGCACAGTGTAAATCGTATGAGATCAGTTTCTTCCTCTCCCTTTCCCAGTCTCGAGTCTTGATGTCCTTGCTGGGTATGTGTAGGAAATCGGTTTTGTTCCTTATTTTCGAGAGGATAGATGATCCCGTGGCTTCATCATATGCATAGGTGGTATTTGACATGAATACGGTAGGTGCGCAAGAACCAAATAACGAATAATGAAGCAAAAAGAAGGTTGGCACACTACTATAGGGATGGCGGTGCTAGTGGACGGAATCAAAGATCCCAATATATAATGTCTCGAAAAGAACACTGCACTCGCTAAAAAATATTGCATCAAGTGAAGTTTTATTTGTCAAGTGTACAATAAGCGACAAGTAATTGACGTTTCGGCCTCTACCGGGCCTTTATCACAAAGTCGCTGCAAAAAAACAGATAAAAATATATATATTATAGTATAAACAGTGAAAGAATAATAAACATAGAAATTTATACATATTTACAATGCTATATACAGTTTCATGTCAATGGCGGAAGCATTATAGGGCAGAGTTATCGCACGGGTTCATATAATGTGGATCAAGGCTAGAAAAGATGAGAGGGAGAAGTAGAGATCATGTGTTTATCACATAGAGAGCTGGTAAGTATATGGAAACATACCCATAGTGTGATTGCATTGCAGGATGTGTCATATTAGGTTCACAGAAAATGGAGTCAAGAGGAATTCTCCTGTTGGTAATGGGAGGGTAAAGCAATGAATAATATCACATAATTAAATAAGTCACAATTAAATAAGTCATATTGATATAACAGGAATGGTGAGGACTCCAGAGGGAGTTAACGGTATATAGCAGTGTAACTTTACCAGAGGGCAGTGCTGGTTATGAGTAATGACAAATGGGTTTATGCGACACAGTTCATATAATGAGGTGGAGTACTGGGAAATAGAGATAGAGATAATCATAATTAATTTATGATACATATAGAGTGTATTGAATATATTGAATAGTATGCCACCCAAGACCAATCATGCAGCAGAGACCTTTATTGACTTACTCAATAGAGACATTTAACAGACAATCCATGACCAACAATTAGGTTTCCTCCGCGTCCGCCACAATCTCAACTCCTCAGAAAAACAGGCACTAGAATCTCTTAAAAATAACAAAAATATTGTTATTAAGCCAGCGGACAAAGGCGAGCCATTGTGGTCATGAATAGAAACTATTATGTGTCTGAAATCAAGAGACAATTGTCTGACACAACCACTTACAGATTAACCCACTCCGATCCTACATGTTCCATATGTAACAAAATCAACATGGTCCTTGACAAACATCAGGACAAAAAAAACATTGACACCAAAACCAGAACGTTCCTAACTAATCATCACCCAGTGACCCTATTCTGTATATACTACCTAAAATACACAAAAATCTCCACAATCCACCTGGACGCCCTATAGTGGCATCCACCGACTCCATCCTAAACCCTCTATCTATCTTCCTGGAGAAAGTCTTGACACCATATACCCATCAGACTAAATCCTTCATTTTGGACACAGGTGACTTTCTGGACAGAATCCGCAGAATTGACAATGTTCCACCTGACAGTATCCTGTGTACCTTGGATGTGAACAGTCTCTTTACACATCCATAGTTCATGAAAAAGGCATTAGGGCCGTATCATTAACTCTACAGGAAGCCAACATAGATAGTGGTACTTCTGAGCTATGCTTAGATTTACTGAATCTTGTTTTGAGAGAAAACTTCTTTCTATTTGGGGACGAATACTATATACAGACATGCGGGACCGCTATGGGGTCCAACGTGGCCCCAGCTTATGCAAATCTATATATGGACCGTTTCGAACAGGAACATGTATACCATGACCCCTTATTCAAACAACATGCCATAATGTGGGTCAGGTACATTGATGACATTTTCTGTATTTGGCATGGTGACCCCTCCAGCCTTGTTGATTTCTTCAATAAAATCAACACCATTACACCTGAATTAACGTTCTCCATCACATATGACATCCACAACGTCACTTTCCTGGATACCAGGATACAAAAAAATGCTGAGGGCCTACTCAGCACAGACATTTACACCAAGCCAACAGACTGTAATAGTTTACTATTATACAACAGCTGCCACCCCACTACCACTAAGAACAGCTTGCCAAGATCACAATTCAAGAGGGTAGTTAGGATTGTTTCCAATCCTACCGAAAGAGAAACCAGAATACATGAAATGGCGGAAAAATTCAAAGTACGCAACTACCCTGTTGACCTTCTCAATTCTGAATCAGCTAGAGCACTTGGAGAAGTGGGTCTCACAAGGACCAATACACATAGGAATCCACGTCTTCCATTTGTCCACAATCACCACCCTTCTATGCGCAGAGTTCACAACCTTATCAGAAAACATTGGCCACTCCTCTCCAGAGCATATCCACATATAGAAATCTTCAAGGAACCACCGCTTATGTGTACTAGACGAGCTAAAAACATTAGAGATAGCGTGGTCAGGGCTGATTTAGGCTCCCATAAACAACCGTCCTCTAATACACTCACCGGACACAGGAGAACAGGTACATTCCCGTGTCTCGGCTGCATGAGTTGCTCTAATGTTATCAAGGGGAATGAAGTGGTACACCCCCGCACCGGGAAATCTTACCCGGTAAGGGACTACTTTACCTGTGCAAGTAACTTTGTTGTATACCTTGTGAAATGTCCTTGCGGCCTCCTCTATATAGGAGAAACGACCCAAGCCATCAGGGACCGAATCTCAAGCCACAAATCGACTATTCGGTGTGAGAAGACGTGGCTACCATTACCGGCACACTTTAAAGATGCCAAACATAATGTGGCACAATTGAGATTCCAGGTAATCGAGAGGGTCCCGAGACCCAGGAGAGGTGGTAACCATATTAAATTATTAAAACAACGTGAGAGTTACTGGATTTACACCCTGGATACGTTACACCCGAAAGGTTTAAATCGGGATATGGATTGGCTAATATGATTTTCCTTTTCCCCTAGATCAATCCTTAATAACTAATCTCTGTGGCCTTCTCCCATTATTGAGCTGGTAAGATCCATACCCCCTCCCCTCCCCCATTTTTTCATTTTATTTATTTATTTTATTTTTTCCTGGTTTGGACTCCTACCATGTGTATCACATTATTTATTTAAATTATTTATTTATATGATTTATATGCCCCATTATGATTTTTCTTTATTGTGTTCTCCCATTATTTCTTTTATTTACTTATGTTATGTCTTCATTATTATTTTCTTCAGTTTCCACTCTTCTTTATTTTGTATTCATTACTTTGTATTCATAATGTTGATACAACTATCCGTTCTAACGTCTTTCTGATCATGTTTACAACATTCTTAATCACCATGACAACGTAAACAATCCCTTCACCAAGCAGGACAGAGGTCCGCTGACATCATAGCACCTACTGCGCATGCGCCGGCGTCTGACGTCACATCCGGTCATATGACCACCCAGCGCTTTATACAGCGCTCCTGTCAGCTCAATACAGCCTCCTCCTGCTAAGACACAGCTGTGCCAGCATCCACCATAGCACCAACGCTGTACACTGGCGCTTACCACCCCACCGACGCATGTGAGCACCTACCGACGCTAAGATAAGTACCACCTTGACATTACTATGCTCCTGATTATACAACCCTTTCTTTATAGCGCTTACCAGCGCTCCAGACAGCGCCACTGAGACCTCAACCCAGCACTTTACTGCTAAGGCACGGATGTGCCAGCACCATCCACTATACCACCAACGTGTTGGATTTACTTCCATTATATGTGAGCGTTTTTTTGCTACCTCCTATCTATGTTTTATCAACACTACATGGTCTTTCAATTTAAAAATCCTATTTTCACAGCATATTGTTCCTGACATATGTCTATAATATTCAGCGCAACTTGCATATCCATTGGTGTCAGGCTAAGACAAGCATTGGTAAATACTATTCAATATATTCAATACACTCTATATGTATCATAAATTAATTATGATTATCTCTATCTCTATTTCCCAGTACTCCACCTCATTATATGAACTTTGTCGCATAAACCCATGTGTCATTACTCATAACCAGCACTGCCCTCTGGTAAAGTTACACTGCTATATACCGTTAACTCCCTCTGGAGTCCTCACCATTCCTGTTATATCAATATGACTTATTTAATTGTGACTTATTTAATTATGTGATATTATTCATTGCTTTACCCTCCCATTACCAACAGGAGAATTCCTCTTGACTCCATTTTCTGTGAACCTAATATGACACATCCTGCAATGCAATCACACTATGGGTATGTTTCTATATACTTACCAGCTCTCTATGTGATAAACACATGATCTCTACTTCTCCCTCTCATCTTTTCTAGCCTTGATCCACATTATATGAACCCGTGCGATAACTCTGCCCTATAATGCTTCCGCCATTGACATGAAACTGTATATAGCATTGTAAATATGTATAAATTTCTATGTTTATTATTCTTTCACTGTTTATACTATAATATATATATTTTTATCTGTTTTTTGCAGCGACTTTGTGATAAAGGCCCGGTAGAGGCCGAAACGTCAATTACTTGTCGCTTATTGTACACTTGACAAATAAAACTTCACTTGATGCAATATTTTTTAGCGAGTGCAGTGTTCTTTTCGAGACATTATATATTGGGATCTTTGATTCCGTCCACTAGCACCGCCATCCCTATAGTAGTGTGCCAACCTTCTTTTTGCTTCACTGTTGTGTATAGAAATATGTGATGCTTCATTTTTTGTTTTAGTCTTTGCCTGATGAAGAGACGTGAGTAGCCTCGAAAGCTTGCAATTTGTTACCATCTTTTCAGTTATCCATTCAAAGGTATCAACCACTGCGGACTCTCAAGTCTAAATATTTTTCTATCTACTGGCTAACACGGTACGAAGATACACGTTTCCTAACTTCAAGAATAAAAATAAAGACACTGCAAATATAAACGCATATATGCACATGCCAACAAGAAATGGAACAACACACCACCCAAAAAATTGGTTACAAAATATAGTGTTGTAAATTTAAGAATAAAAGTCCATTTTTGTATTTATGAATAATGCTTAAGGAACGCTATGTTAAACCATAACATAGTGAAGACAATGGATTTTGTAATAGTCACTCATCATCATCATCATTGCAATTTAGATGTGACAGTCACAGACATTTCAATTATTTAAGTTAATAAAATCGTTACTTTGTACAGCATGTATGACATGTCCAGCATGGACTCATCAATGTGATGACACAATAATGTACGATAAAAAATAACCATTTAAAAAAACATAATGCATTGTCACAATTTAAGTGTGTGCCTGCAAGTGTAGGTGAAACAAAGGCTACGGATAGCAAAGGTATATTCTATGTCTGTATCAGACAGTGGACAGCCTCTGATGGGTAATGGCGATGTTAAACTGTACGTCAATAAAGTCTGCGGCTGCAATCATGCATTTTTTTCCTGTACAGTGTTGAAGAGGGTAAAAGCATGTCTGGTTGCGCAAGGCTTTATCCGTCAACACTACCTTCCTACTGTCACGCGTAGGGTAGGGTAGCGTGTGTCAGTTAGATGACTCTATAAAATGTGATGTTACGCAGCGTTATTGTGCCCTAGGGACGCCAAAAATACGACAGCAGTAATCATTTACTGTCTAATACTCCACCTATGACCAACAAAAAAGACCGTTCCCTCTTTAACAATCTACAAGACTAACAAGCATAATGGTTGACGCTGACTTTATTGAGGTACAGTATTACATCGACATTGTCCATGAGTAACTATGCACTGTGATACCTATATACCATTATTAATTTATATCTGTTGTGGTTGTTTCAACAGCACTTGCAGGTATAACTACCTATTGTCAGTATGCATGATGCACTTTCTAGATGTAATAATTTATTATTGCACATTATTACCAGGTTTAGATGCTGACCATTTCATATATGGTGTGTGAAGTTACAGTTGGCATCAGTATGTGTATTTTATAATGTCTGTCATAAATAAAACTCGTGATGATGATGATGAGGATTTTATGATTCGTACATCCATTGACTGCATTATCTTACAGGTACAGATAAAGTTCCTTAAAAAGCATTAATTGATAAGTATGAAATGTACTTTTATGCATTAATTTCAAAAAGTGAAGACTATGTTTTAGTTTTTGTTACCATTTCTAATAGACATGTGCAGATATGCGCTGTGATGACAAATTATTATTTGTCCATATTTGTCATAAAAATTTATCATTCTAGGCCTGGAAAACTTCACAATTTCCTGTTTTAAGCATAACAATCAGGGTGACGGCTCTTCCCTATTTGGAGCATGTTCGACATGGGTTTTTCTGTGCATGTGTAGGGAACAGGAGACTTCTTGCCGGACACACAGCAGGGGAACAGCTGGCGTTACTGAACCCCACTAACACTATAGCTTGTGTATTGGTCTGTGGACACGACACTTCTGAGCAGCAACTGGCAGTGTTGTAGCCCAGGGAGTAGAGTTCAGGTGGTAGAAAGATGAACATAACAGGAGACATGGATAACGTTGCGAACCAGTTATTTAATCTGAAAACGGACAGACTAATTCTGGCGAGATCCATGCCTTGTTCATTTTCAGAAAAGTAAGCCGGTCTACATTATCGGAGGATAGTCGCATGCGACGGTCTGTTAGTACACCACCTGCAGCACTAAAGACGCGCTCCGATAATACACTGGCAGCAGGGCAAGCCAGCACCTCCAATGCATACTGGCTAAGCTCTGGCCATGTATCCAGCTTAGAGACCCAAAACTTGAATGGGGAAGAGCCATGTAGTCTGTCACCATCTTACGGAAACGTTGCCTCCTGCCGACTGGAGCAGTCTCGGATGGTGTAGACATTTGTGGCGCTGCCACAAAACTTCGCCACATTTGGAACATACTGGTCTTGCCCTGTGTAGAGGCGCTGTTTGTGCCCCCTCTTGTTGCAGAGCTGTCTCCACTGCCTCAACGCACAGAGCTGCTTTGTAAAGCAGTAGCAGCAGCAGTGCTCTCGGCTGGAATGGAGAACATTATGGATTGCACCAGGGTGTCTTGGTACTCCCGCATTTTACGCTCCCGGTTCAACGGTGTGATGAGGCTTTGTAAGTTGTCCCGGTAGCGAGGGTCTAGGAGGGTGTACACCCAATAATCAGACGTGGTGAGAATGTGGGCGATGCGGCGGTCATTTCTCAGGCACTGCAGCATGAAATCAACCATGTGCTGCAGACTCCCAACTGGCCAAGAAACGCTGTCCCCTGCAAGAGGCGTAATCTCTGCCTGCTCTGCATCACCCCACCCTCGCTCTACATACTGACTAGAGCGTTGTGTACCTCCCTCTGGAGCGATGTCTTCCTCCTCCATTGACTCCTCCTCATCCTCCTCACAAAGTGAGCCATGCCCAGCCCTTTGTGAGGAACCACGTTGCGCTGACTGTCCAGAAGGTGATGGAATTTGTGACTCCTCATCCTCCACCTCTTCCAAAACCTCATCCCTTAGTGCTTGCAGTGTTTTTTGAAGCAGGCAGATAAGGGGGACAGTCAGGCTGACTAGTGCATCATCTGCACTCGCCATCCGCGTTGACTCATCAAACGCACGCAAACGTGGCAGATGTCCTTCATAGAGGCCCACTCAGTAGTGGTGAAGTGTGAACGGTGCAAATTGCGAGTTGATTGCGCCTGATGCAGCTGATACTCCATTACTGCTGGCTGCTGCTCACACAACCGCTCCAACATATGTAACGTGGAATTCCACCTGGTGGGTATGTCACATATGATGCGATGTTCAGGAAGGCGAAATCTGCGTTGCAGAGCTGCAATGCGCGATCTGGCCATGCTGGAACGTCGCAAGTGAGCGCACTCTAGGCGGACCTTGTGCAGCAGTGCATCAAGATCCGGATAGTCCCTCAAAAAACTCTGCACGACCAAGTTGAGCACATGTGCCAGACATGGTATGTGAGTGAGGTTGCCAAGGCCCAGAGCTGCCACCAGATTTCGGCCATTGTCACACACTACCAAGCCTGGCTGGAGATTCGCTGGCAAAAACCACACGTCGCTCTCCTGCTTGATGGCATTCCAGAGCTCCTGCGCTGTGTGGCTTCGATTCCCCATGGAAATTAATTTCAGGACGGCCTGTTGACGTTTGGCCACGGCTGTGCTCATATCGGTCGCATCAGGTAAGCGTTCACGGGTCCATGTGGAGGTAGACCGTGACGGCTCCTGCAGCGATGATTCTGAGGAACTGGAGTAGGAGGAGGAGTCAATGTGGACAGACTTGATTCCTGCAATCCTTGGAGTTGGCAGAACACGTACAGCGCCACTCACAAGATCTGTACCCGGCTCCACAACATTGACCCAATGGGCAGTGAGGGAAAGGTATCGTCCCTGGCCATGGGTACTGGTCCACGCATCGGTGGTCAGGTGGACCTTGCTACTGACGGCGTTTAGTAGCGCATGTTTAATTTTTCCCTCAACATGCTTTTGCAAACCAGGGACGGCTTGCCTGCTGAAATAAAATTGGCTGAGCACATTGTATTGTGGGACTACCAATGCCATTAAGTTACGGAAACTGTCAGTCTCCACCAGCCTGAATGACAGCATTTCAAGGGACAGGAGTTTTGCAATGCCAGCATTCAGAGCCTGTGCTCGTGGATGGTTTGCCGAGTATGGCCGTCTTTTATCCCATGCCTGTGCTACCGATGGCTGTTTTGTGGCCTGGGAGTGTGAGGATGACAGGGAACTTGCAGCTGTGGGTGGAATAACACTGGGTCTCTGGACAACAGTGACAGAGGTTCTTCCATGGCGATCCTGTGAGGAAGCCGAACCAGCTGTGTGTGAGCTGGAGGAAGAGGCTCCAACACGAGCTGAAGATGTAGGTGCTGCTGTAGGTTGGCCTACATCTCCAGTGTGTCTTTGTAACTCAACCACGTGCTTTGACCGCACATGTTTCCACATATTTGTGGTATTAAGGTTACTGACACTTTTACCTCTTTTTACTTTTTGATTACACAGCTTGCATTTGACATAGCAAATATCATCTGCAAGTGTGTCAAAAAAGGACCACGCAGTGCAAGTCCTGGGAGCGCCCGTTTTGGCTGTTGGAAGAGAACTGCTACGAATGGGTGCCAAACTGGAGGCTACAGGCAACCGAATCTGCAGCCTACCTCTCCCTACTGTTTGGACCGTTGGGGCAATCTCTTCCTCAGAGCTGCTACCACCACCTTCCTGTTCCTCACGCCATGTTGGGTCTTGGACCTCATCATCTCCACTACCCTCTTCCAACACCTGCTGCTGTTGGGTGGTCTGGCCAGCACCATGCTCAACAGAAACTGGCACCTGAGTCTCATCATCATCAGATGCGTTCTGCGGTGTGCTGACCATCGGCACTGGCTCACCCGCCTCTTCAGATTCAGAGAGACACAGCTGTTGCGCATCACTGCATACTGCCTCTTCTTCACATTCCAGAATGCTGCTTGGCTGGGCCCCTGTTTGCAAGCCAACAGATTCTGAGAACAGAAGCAGAGACTCAGCTGGCTCCAGTTCAGAACTCTCTGACTGCCTGGGCAATTTGGCAGGCGGTGAAGAGACAGATGGTTGTTCAACAGTGCTGTGGTCCTGAGAGGAGGTGGAAGCAATTGAAGTCGATGCATTGGCTGCCATCCAACCAACAACGGCTTCAATTTGTTCTTCCCGCAGCAGGGGGGTACGCTGAGCTCCTACAAAAGTGCGCATAAAGGAACGCTCACGGGGAAAACTGGTGGATGCTGTGTCACTGGGTGCGGCAGCAGCCACAGAATCCCCACGTCCTCTCCCTGCTGAAACTCCACGGCCACGACCACGTGCCTTACTCCCTGCCTTCTTCATCTTGGTAGATTGATAAAGAAAGTCAGAAAAGTTATAAGACCTAAGTGTGGTTATTCCTCAGAGACTGCAGTGAACACTGCAGACAACTGTTCAGTAGCTGTGAAAGGCCCCTTTGTGTACTTCTATAGTGTTTGCAACCAATGTATTGTATACGGATGGAAGCGCGTCACACTAATAGATTAGATTTTTTTCAAATCTAATGGAGCAACACCAATTAGAGAAAAATGTGAAGGATGAGGCAGTGACACACGCTCAGCAGACTACAACCAGCAGTGGTTGAAGAACTAACTGGAGCGTAATCTGCACTCAAAAAATGAAAAGCTCACAGACTACAGTGAACACTGCAGACAACTGTTCAGTAGCTGTGAAAGACCCCTTTGTGTACTTCTATAGTGTTTGCAACCAATGTATTGTATACGGATGGAAGCGCGTCACACTAATAGATTAGAGTTTTTTCAAATATAATGGAGCAGCACCAATTAGAGAAAAATGTGAAGGATGAGGCAGTGACACACGCTCAGCAGACTACAACCAGCAGTGGTTGAAGAACTAACTGGAGCGTAATCTGCACTCAAAAAATGAAAAGCTCACAGACTACAGTGAACACTGCAGACAACTGTTCAGTAGCTGTGAAAGGCCCCTTTGTGTACTTCTATAGTGTTTGCAACCAATGTATTGTATACGGATGGAAGCGCGTCACACTAATAGATTCGATTTTTTTCAAATATAATGGAGCAGCACCAATTAGAGAAAAATGTGAAGGATGAGGCAGTGACACACGCTCAGCAGACTACAACCAGCAGTGGTTGAAGAACTAACTGGAGCGTAATCTGCACTCAAAAAATGAAAAGCTCACAGACTACAGTGAACACTGCAGACAACTGTTCAGTAGCTGTGAAAGGCCCCTTTGTGTACTTCTATAGTGTTTGCAACCAATGTATTGTATACGGATGGAAGCGCGTCACACTAATAGATTAGAGTTTTTTCAAATATAATGGAGCAGCACCAATTAGAGAAAAATGTGAAGGATGAGGCAGTGACACACGCTCAGCAGACTACAACCAGCAGTGGTTGAAGAACTAACTGGAGCGTAATCTGCACTCAAAAAATGAAAAGCTCAAAGACTACAGTGAACACTGCAGACTACTGTTCAGTAGCTGTGAAAGGCCCCTTTGTGTACTTCTATAGTGTTTGCAACCAATGTATTGTATACGGATGGAAGCGCGTCACACTAATAGATTAGATTTTTTTCAAATATAATGGAGCAGCACCAATTAGAGAAAAATGTGAAGGATGAGGCAGTGACACACGCTCAGCAGACTACAACCAGCAGTGGTTGAAGAACTAACTGGAGCGTGATCTGCACTCAAAAAATCAAAACCTCACAGAGTGCAGTGAACACTGAAACACAACTGTTCACTATCTGTGAAAGGCTCCTTTCTGTACTTCTATAGTGTTTGCAACCAATGTATTGTATACGGATGGAAGCGCGTCACACTAATAGATTAGATTTTTTTCAAATATAATGGAGCGCACCAATTCACAAAAAATAAAAAAAGAGTCAGTGATTGACACGTGCAGATGCCTACAAACAGCGGTGGATGCAGAGCAAACTGCAGCGTCACCTGCACTCTCACACACACCTTGCACAGAGCTGTTAAAACAACACTGGCAAAAGGAAGCTTTACACAGCGGTTGGTAAACTAGCCTGCCTAAAGCACAGTACACAAAATCGCAATGTCTAACTGTCCCTCAAAGTCAGCAGAACAGCGTTCTGTCCCTAACTGAGTTCACAGCACAGTGACGCTAAAATGGCGGCGGCGCCTTTTATAGTGCATTCTGACATCATTTCAGCAGCCAATCACAGCCATGCCATTAGTTAAGATGACCGCAGCATTACAGGATGTGCCCACACTTCATAAGATTCCTCATTGGCTGACTAAAATCACATTGCCTCTCAAAGAATTATGGGAACTTCCGATTCCGGTATACGATATTGGAAAAATATCGGAACTAAGTATCGGAATTCCGATACAGCGAATATCGGCCGATACCCGATACTTGCGGTATCGGAATGCTCAACACTAGTTAGGACTCTTCTTCTCTTGTTTATAAGACAGGAGACAGCAGTTGTCAACTATGGTTTAAAATTACCTCTCCTCCTCTATTGATGTTCTCCCTCACAGTTCATTCCCCTTTGACTACTGGGTCTGTAAACTGGGCACCTGGCCTGAATTGGCACAATATGCCTTACAGGATCTCACTTGCCCTGCTGGTCGTGTGCTATCAGAAAGAGTCTTCAGTGCTGCTGGATCAATCCTGACAGAAAGAAGGACCCGGCTGTCAACCCAAAATGTAGGTGATCTCACCTTCATTAAAATGAACCATGCCTGGGTTTCAAAGGATTTTGTACCACCTTCCCCTGATGACACTTAGGTTGCCAGCAAAATGGCTCACTTTATCCTCCTCTTCCTCCGACTTCTCCAATTCCTCCATTGCAGCTGCTGAACGTCCAGCCTACACCTCAACATATGCCAGTTTTTCCACCTCCCTAACTGGGCTGTACCCCCCACAACTTTAGCCAAATAACCCCCATTTTTCAATGCGTTACTTTTATTATAAAGTAATAAAGGTTGACAAGCTTAAGTAATAAGAATTGATGTCATTGGCATTGAAATGGGCACTGTAGGTGTGTTTACTGTCCTCCACTCACTGCCGACTTTTATTCCCCATTGACTTGCATTGGGGTCGTTTTTCATTTTTGGGCGAAACTCCGACTTTTGCCGTTAGTTAATCGGCCGATCTCGTTCGACTCGACTTTTGGTAAAAAGTATTATAATACGAAGCACGGCACTCAATGGAAATGAGTAGGTGGTGCGCAAGTCAGGTATCCAACCAAACATACAATATTATAAATAAACTTGGCACTCAACAAGTGGAGCAATTCGAAAATTTGCTTTATTTTCATCCAGACAAACAGAAGTCCATTTTAAACTTTTTCGGTCCTTTGTTGGACCTTCATCAGAAACTCGGTTCCATACAGTGTTGCTGGTGAAGGGGCTCTGAGAGTACTCCCCTGATTAATGAGAGTAGGATTAATGGAAAGTCTCCTGAAATACTGGATGTGCTAGAAGTGAGTTCAAATGCAATTCTGCAATGTGTCAAAACCCGGTACCCAGAATAGGAAGGCACTGTAGGGATAATGATCCCCGTATCAGAAGTGTAGCGCTTGTGAGGAATGCCTTGGATACCAGGGAAGCAGCGTCCATGAAGCAGCAGGTCATGTGGACTAATAATCTTCGTTGAAGATCACTAGATCTATAATGAAAATAATATGTCATTTGGAGGCATATAGGAACGAAATGTAAAATGTAATGATTGGCATCACATACCATTAAACATTCCGTGACATGAAAAAGTAGGGCAAGGGTTGTCAGACCTAAAAACAGACACAGATAGCTATAGCATATATAGCTAGCCAGGCTTAGAATAAAGCCGGAGCTCACTGGTAGTAAGTTCAGAAAATATTGGGCTATGTTGGTGACTGACCTGTGCACATACTGTATATTATTATTATTATTTATTTATATAGTGCCATTAATTCCATGGTGCTGTACATGAGAAAGGATTACATACAAAGTTATAGATATAGTTTACTCTAAATATAGGGTTAAGTGCGCCGTGACTCAGTGGCATGTACAGTCAAGGACAAAAGTTTTGAGAATGACACAAATATTAATTTTTACAAGGTCTACTGCTTCACTTTTTCTAATGGCAATTTGCATATACTCCAGAATGTTATAAAGAGTGATCAGCTTAACAGCAATTACTTGAAAAGTCAATATTTGGCTAGAAAATGAACTTTATCCCCCAAAACACATTTCAACATCATTGCAGCCCTGCCTTAAAAGGACCAGCTAACCTCTTTTCAGTGATTGCTCCATTAACACAGGTGTGGGTGTTGATGAGGACATGGCTGGAGATCAATCTGTCATGATTAAGTAAGAATGATACCACTGGACACTTTAAAAGGAGGCTGGTGCTTGGCATCATTGTTTCTCTTCTGTTAACCATGGTTATCTCTAAAGAAACACGTGCAGTCATCATTGCAATGCACAAAAATGGCCTAACAGGGAAGAGTATCACAGCTAGAAAGATTGCACCTCAGTCAGCAATCTATGGCATCATCAAGAACTTCAAGGAGAGAGGTTCCATTGTTGCCAAAAAGGCTCCAGGGCGCCCAAGAAAGTCCAGCAAGCGCCAGGACCGTCTCTTAAAAGTGTTTCAGCTGCGGGATCGGGCTACCAGCAGTGCAGAGCTTGCTCAGGAATGGCAGCAGGCAGGTGTGAGTGCATCTGCACGCACTGTGAGGCGGAGACTCTTGGAGCAAGGCCTGGTCTCAAGGAGGGCAGCAAAGAAGCCACTTCTCTCCAGAAAAAAACATCATGGACAGACTGATATTCTGCAAAAGGTACAGGCAGTGGACTGCTGAGGACTGGGGTAAAGTTATTTTCTCTGCTGAATCCCCTTTTCGATTGTTTGGGACATCAGGAAAACGCCTCATTCGGAGAAGACAAGGTGAGCGCTACCACCAGTCTTGTCTCATGCCAACTGTTAAGCATCCTGAAACCATTCATGTGTGGGGTTGCTTCTCAGCCAAGGGAATCGGCTCTCTCACAGTCTTGCCTAAAAACACAGCCATGAATAAAGAATGGTACCAGAATGTCCTCCAAGAGCAACTTCTCCCCACTCTCCAAGAGCAGTTTGGCGATCAACAATGCCTTTTCCAGCATGATGGAGCACCTTGCCATAAAGCAAAGGTGATAACTAAATGGCTCAGGGAACAAAACATAGAGATTTTGGGTCCATGGCCTGGAAACTCCCCAGATCTTAATCCCATTGTGAACTTGTGGTCAATCATCAAGAGACGGGTGGACAAACAAAAACCTAAATATTCTGACAAAATGAAAGCATTGATTGTGCAAGAATGGACTGCTATCAGTCAGGATTTGGTCCAGAAGTTGATTGAGAGCATGCCAGGGAGAATTGCAGAGGTCCTGAAGAAGAAGGGTTAACACTGCAAATATTGACTTGCTGCATTAACTCATTCTAACTGTCAATATAAGCTTTTGTTACTCATATGTTTGCAATTATATTTCTGTCTGTGATAAAAACATCTGTCAAACACACATAAAAACCAGAGGGCAGCAGATCATGTGAAAATATAATATTTGTGTCATTCTCAAAACTTTTGGCCATGATTGTACAGACGCGGTGTCCACCGCTGGTCCTGTGTGAGAGAGCTGTACAGGGGGGTGGAAATAGGGAAGGGCGGGCTCTGGTGGCTGAGTACAGCCAATCAGCATCATGGTGTGCTGATACAGGACGTGACATCACCAGAAGGGCATGGATGTGTATTCAAGGGGAGGTATATGCGTTCCACCATTGTTAATGAGCATTCCACAGCGTTCCATAAGTAGGAAGTGGATGCAGTGAAGATTACAGGTTCAGAGGGACACTATTTCATAGGAGAGTGAAACAGAGTGCAGTCTAGAGTGCGGTGGAGGACTACTTAACATGCGACACTTCCTTTGCCATTTATGTCATCAAGTGCCCATGCGGTTTGATGTACGTGGGGGAAACGACACAATCAGTAAAAGACCGTATTTCGAAACATAAGAGTACAGTTCGTTGCAAGAATATGTTACTCCCTATCCCCCACCACTTCATCACAAAGGGACACAAAATAGCCCAACTCAAGTTCCAGATCTTGGCACAAGTTCCACAACCCAGGAGAGGGGGGGAAATCGCATAAAACAGCTAAAACGCCGCGAGGCTTTCTGGATACACACACTTGACACATTGTCTCCCAAAGGGCTTAATAGGGAGTACGAGCTTTTGTCATTTATATAATTTGTTACTGGTATCCTCAGTAAGTTCCTCCTGTCAGTAGCCGGAATATATATGGCACCTCATCATGGTGATTAATCCTTTACCATATGTGGTGTAGTGACCCCTGATGCAGCTAGGGGGCACTGTGTATGCTCCTCGGGATATGCATGGAGGCATGTCATGGATGGACGGTATGTATCGCAGAGGTGGGTGGCCCTGTGATGGAAGCCTGGGCGTGTTTTGTTCAGCAGATCTACTGCTGAGAGTTGTGCTATACAGTCATGGCCAAAAGTTTTGAGAATGACACAAATATTATATTTTCACATGATCCGCTGCCCTCTGGTTTTTATGTGTGTTTGACAGATGCTTTTATCACAGACAGAAATATAATAATTGCAAACATATGAGTAACAAAAGCTTATATTGACAGTTAGAATGAGTTAATGCAGCAAGTCAATATTTGCAGTGTTGACCCTTCTTCTTCAGGACCTCTGCAATTCTCCCTGGCATGCTCTCAATCAACTTCTGGACCAAATCCTGACTGATAGCAGTCCATTCTTGCACATTCAATGCTTTCATTTTGTCAGAATTTTTAGGTTTTTGTTTGTCCACCCGTCTCTTGATGATTGACCACAAGTTCTCATTGGGATTAAGATCTGGGGAGTTTCCAGGCCATGGACCCAAAATCTCTATGTTTTGTTCCCTGAGCCATTTAGTTATCACCTTTGCTTTATGGCAAGGTGCTCCATCATGCTGGAAAAGGCATTATTGATCGCCAAACTGCTCTTGGAGGGTTGGGAGAAGTTGCTCTTGGAGGACATTCTGGTACCATTCTTTATTCATGGCTGTGTTTTTAGGCAAGACTGTGAGAGAGCCGATTCCCTTGGCTGAGAAGCAACCCCACACATGAATGGTTTCAGGATGCTTAACAGTTGGCATGAGACAAGACTGGTGGTAGCGCTCACCTTGTCTTCTCCGAATGAGGTATTTTCCTGATGTCCCAAACAATCGAAAAGGGGATTCATCAGAGAAAATAACTTTACCCCAGTCCTCAGCAGTCCACTGCCTGTACCTTTTGCAGAATATCCGTCTGTCCATGATGTTTTTTTCTGGAGAGAAGTGGCTTCTTTGCTGCCCTCCTTGAGACCAGGCCTTGCTCCAAGAGTCTCTGCCTCACAGTGCGTGCAGATGCACTCACACCTGCCTGCTGCCATTCCTGAGCAAGCTCTGCACTGCTGGTAGCCCGATCCCGCAGCTGAAACATATTTAAGAGACGGTCCAGGCGCTTGCTTGT
>JARQOD010003563.1:0-63454 GCA_033576555.1 Oophaga sylvatica
CAGAGCCAGCTGGGCTACTGGATCCATGGTAACTGGAGATAATTTTTAGTGGCCAGTGAAAATGTCACGCTGTCTAATGATATGTATACTGTTATGTCCCATGAATGAGACATTTTACAGACTGTCCTGTGTATTTTACATGCTGTATTGCAGTCTCTCATATTGTTTACTGTTGCTATGTGTCCCTGTGTTTGCATAGCTGATATCCTCCCTTTACATCAAGTTTGTCCCTTCTGTCTCTCTGTCTCCCTCTTCTGGTGTGATGTCATTTCCTTCTTCTTTCTCCTGTGTTTCATTCTCCATCTTGATTTTATCAGAATCACATGTGTTTTCAGTCTGTCTGAAGAAAGTCTTTTTTACCTGCTGCTGTTTGTATGCATTCAACAAGAATTCTTAAAGAAATCAAAGTCTCTTCTGGATTCTTCATAACATGTGTGCCGGCAACTGAGTTAAGCTATCTGCGAGCGTCGCCAATTGTAAGTAAGGTGAAAGAGATCCGGCATCTCACAGAGCCATATTTACAGCCACAGGCCCGGGGACAGAATAGTAAAAAAGACTCTTCAGATTCATCTGTAAAACCACAGCTTCTATAAAGCTACAGAACTTCCTGCAGAGCATCCGCACTCAACATATAAGAGTCTATACAGCTCCCCTTCTCCCTGTGCAGCAGGATGGCTGAAGGAATGACTACACGGTCTCTGCCAGACCCATTGTCAGAGGAAGAGTGCATAGACCCTGATCCACCATTTAGTGAGAAGGCTAGACGTGTCACAAAGCCAACGTGGAAAATAAGGGAGAATCTAGAATCCAGTAAACATGATCTTCTCCGTGCAACAGCAGAGCTATGGCAAAAACTCTTATGCCACATAAATAGCCTATCTCAGCCTGCTTCTCTCCAACGACCACTGGAGGGAGCTCTCGCACAACTGTGTTCAGATTATCAATGTTATGCAGAAATAACAGACCAATATATCGCAGTGTTAAAAAGACTTAACCATCAGTTACCTGCAAAGAGCTGCAAGCTTTCCAAAAACTTAACTCTGAGAGAGAAAGCATGGTGCGCGATATAAAAGCCAAAACAGAGGCAAGAATCGCACTAATAGCCGAGATGTCATCTTGCATTTCTGGCTCTGCCAGACAGTCAAAGCGACCATCTAAGTCACGCTCTTCAAAATCCTCAACCCTCAGCGAACAGCTCATAAAAGCACGTGCGGAAGCTGAGGCCACTAAAATACAAGCTGCCTTTGCTCAAAAGGAAACTGAAATGAAAACTGAGGCAACTAAAATACAAGCTGCCCTAGAGGCCACTAAAATACAAGCTGCCCTAGAGGCCCTAGAGAAGGAAACAGATGAAAACTGAGGCCACTAAAATACAAGCTGCCCTAGATGCCCTAGAGAAGGAACGCCAACACGCCATAGCCATGGCAAAGTTAAAGGTCCTGGAACAAGCCATCAGTGGGAGCCAAAGAGACAGCATCAGTTTAAGTGGTTTTGATACTGAAGACCCTCTTAAGCGTACTAGAGACTATGTACAAAGCCAACACAGTGCTATCCCTGCTCCTGCAATCCTTCCTGACCACACAGATGCTCCCCTGAAACATCAGGGTTTTGATACTGAAGACCCTCTTAAGCGTACTAGAGACTATGTACAAAGCCAACACAGCGCTATCCCTGCTCCTGCAATCCTTCCTGACAAAACTGATGCTCCCCTGAGACAACAGGACACAGAGCGTTTATCCGCATCCTGCACCCAAGGTCAGTACAATTACAATACGCTGCCAATCTTGTATCCTGATCCACCTCTGTGCGCCGAAATGTACCAGAAACCTGCAGATCACCAAATCTTATACTCAGAATCCTACGTACAGGCCAATAGGCAGGCCAGTCACACACTCCGGTCAATCACACAATTCCAGTCCCATGTGTGGCAGAAACTAAGCTCAGTAAGCCAGTTAATGGACTGAATTCCTACGCTGCCCCATATATACCTGCATTCCCAGGTCAAATCACAGACTGTATGAACAAAGCTATCCAGCCAGCATCGGTCCTTCCAAAAACGGAGAATGCTGATATGACTGGCCTCGCAAGGTACATGATTCGGCGTGATCTAACTAAGACCGGTCTTACAGAGTTTGACGATAAACCTGAGAACTACAGGGGTTGGAAGTGTACCTTTGAAACCACGATCAGTGATCTTGGCATCACCGCCGCTGAAGAGCTAGACCTGCTAATCAGGTGGCTTGGGCCACAATCCACGGATCGGGTCAAGAGACTTAAATCTGTCCACATCAGTAATCCCATTGCTGGTCTCACTGCTGCATGGAAGAGGCTAGAAAGAAGCTATGGCAGTCCTGAGGTCATAGAAAGGGCCCTGTTCAAACGACTAGAGGATTTTCCAAAGGTATCTAATAAAGACAGTACAAGGTTCCAAGAGCTCAGCGACCTCCTGTTAGAGCTTCAGCTGGCCAAAGCAGACCCATACCTTCCTGGCCTCAGCTACCTGGACACTGCTCATGGGGTAACCCCAATAGTTTCCAAGCTGCCGTCCAATATCCAAAATAAGTGGGCCATGCTTGGATCAAAATACAAAAGGGAAAACCAAGTCTCCTTCCCTCCATTTTCCTACTTCTGCGAGTTCATCGAAAATATCGCAGAGTGTAAGACCGATCCAAGTTTTTCCTATGGAGAACACAGCGACCCTGTTTCATCTACAAAACACGATAGTCCACTCTTAACTACAGGAACCACCAAGCTCCAATGTCCATCAAGAAGACTGATGTTCTTCCGGCACCTTCAGTATCACAAGATAAGAGCGACAAAGGTGAGAAGGTTGAGAATCCTAATCGCCAGTGTCCAATTCACAAACTACCACATCCCCTGAAGAAGTGCATCGGCTTCAGGAAGAAGCCCCTTCAAGAACGAAAGGAGCTCTTGAAGAAGTTTGGAGTATGCTTCAGGTGCTGCGCCTCTACCGAACATCTTGCTAAGGACTGTGTCATCCCCATCAAGTTTCTAGAGTGCGACAGCGAAGACCACGTACAGGCGCTCCATCCATCACAGCCTGACTCTGCGTCTTCACCTTCTCCCACCACAAGCCATGGCGGGGAGAGTACAGACCAAGTGACAAGCCATGTTGCAGTATCTTCCTCATGCACCGATGTCTGTGGAGAAGGTCTTCGAGACAAGTCCTGTGCGAAGATATGCCTGTCATGGGTGTATCCCAAGGGCCATCCAGAGAAGGCAGTCAAGGTGTACGTTAGCCTGGATGACCAGAGCAACAAATCATTAGCCAGGTCAGAACTCTTTGACTTGTTTGATTTAAAAGGAGACGTCTATCCCTACACCTTGGGCACCTGCAGCGGCGTTTTACAAACCTCTGGAAGAAGGGCCAGTGGCCTCATAATAACTTCTCTTGAGAAAGGCACCACGGAGATACCACTACCCACGCTTGTAGAGTGTAACCAAATACCATTCAATAGGGAAGAAATCCCAACACCAGAAGTCGCTTTTCAGCATCCTCATCTCAGAATGATAGCCAAAGAGATGCCACCCCTGGATGATAAGGCAGACATCCTAATTCTCCTCGGCAAGACATTATACGACTGCACAAGATGCGTCAACAAATCCACGGACTACTCAATGAACCATATGCCCAGCGCCTCGAGCTGGGCTGGGTCATCATTGGCAATGTCTGTAGTGACCAGACAAACACTCAGAACGACATCTCCTCTTACAAAACCGTTATTACGTCAGATGACGAAGACTTGTCCTCCCTGTCATACTCACGTCACCAATGGATGAAGGATAAGTCAAACGACACTACATGTCAACGGCAACCATTCGATATTTCAAGTCCGCTTTATCCTCGAGACTACAACCTCGAGATAACAGCATTCGATCCTTCAACCAAGGACAACAACTCACTACCTACAGAGGGAGACAAAGTGATCATCAGGGTCATGAGCATCAAACCCACCGAAGACAACTATAACAGCTGGGTAGCTCCCTCACCTTCTCTTCCAGCAAAGACTAAGTTGCCAAGGGATCCACAGCAAGTAACTGCTAAGTTCCCAACCTTTGATACCCATCTCCATCACAAGCCTGGTCAAACCGAAGCCATGCTAGACTTCAGTGCTCAGAGTGAGAGCCCCTCTCTCAACAGCCTACCTCTGACCGATGGTGCCAGCGTTTCCCCACGCAATTCAGCCTCAGCTCACTGGCGGATGCTGAACAAGACACGTTCACTTCCCAAGCATCACCCTGTAAGGAACTTGCTATCAAACGAGGAGCCTCGCCTGTTGAAAACAGCATCGACGGTCCTCTCGGGTTTAAGACACCCATCGCAGTTCTAGGCAGGGTACCACTGAGACAGCTTGCTACCCCGGATATCAACGGGAACACTATGCTACCATCTCAGAGACAGCAAAGATGGGAGACGGCGAAGAAGTCTCTAAAGGCCTTACAACAAGTCCTGCCCCGTAGTTCTGCAAAGACTCTTTCAACCATCATCAAGAGACAAGTCTACCTTTCCTACGACGTGTCTAAGAAGACTACAGCTGCAGGAGCCTCTCCCAGCGCTTCAGAAACCGGCAAAAAGGTACAGAAGCTGAGCTCTCTTTACCCTGGACATCCTTTCAGCTGGTCAGCCATCCTATCTGCTGACATACATTTCAGGCAAATCATCTGCTGGCTCCTTCGAGCAGGAGTCACATGATCTTAGCTTCGTCTCTGAACTCAGCTCACGGCGGGGAGCCTACCGCCATATACTCCTCCAGCTGTGTTGGAACATTGTAATATTTTAACTTTCTCCAGCGGATTATTGGGTTGGTGGAAGTGTTTGCACGTTGCGGCTTCCCCAATCCGAAGATGGGTTTTCGTTTGGACTTGGACTATTCCGCTGTTGAGGACTTCATGCCTCCAACTGAACATTGGACCATGCCAATTGGACTTCAACTGTTGTTGTTATTACCTGCATGCTTGTTTTTTCATTTTGTCTTTCAGGTCTACAGTGACATCTCCAGTGGACATCATAAAATTATGAAATCTATAGATTTCAGATGGGGAGTGTTATGTCCCATGAATGAGACATTTTACAGACTGTCCTGTGTATTTTACATGCTGTATTGCAGTCTCTCATATTGTTTACTGTTGCTATGTGTCCCTGTGTTTGCATAGCTGATATCCTCCCTTTACATCAAGTTTGTCCCTTCTGTCTCTCTGTCTCCCTCTTCTGGTGTGATGTCATTTCCTTCTTCTTTCTCCTGTGTTTCATTCTCCATCTTGATTTTATCAGAATCACATGTGTTTTCAGTCTGTCTGAAGAAAGTCTTTTTTACCTGCTGCTGTTTGTATGCATTCAACAAGAATTCTTAAAGAAATCAAAGTCTCTTCTGGATTCTTCATAACATGTGTGCCGGCAACTGAGTTAAGCTATCTGCGATCGTCGCCAATTGTAAGTAAGTGAAAGAGATCCGGCATCTCACAGAGCCATATTTACAGCCACAGGCCCCGGGGACAGAATATATACAATGTCAGTAAACTATTAATACAGGAACAACACTCTATACAACAACTAGTATAGCAACATCAGCATGTAAGTATAGAATAGATTTACCTGACACGATATCTGCTGAACTCAGGGTTAATCTTGAGGACTTGATGAGCTGAAACAGGAAAGAGGTGGACCGGGATCTAACCTGACCTAAACTGGGGTCCTAACTAATCCCTCACCTTGGAGGTACTGATAATGGTTCAGAGGTCCAAGTCTCCAACCTAACCCTGTCTCCTATCAGACCCTGAACCCTGTAATCAGTCCTAAGAAGGATCCTGACTACCACCAAAGGGATATGGGCTGATCTCAGCTAAATACACAGATTAGACATATAAGACAGACAGGATAACACACGCTTGCATACACACTCAAACACCAAAGGAACATAAATGGTCTGGGAAATAAACTCTAACCAAGTTGAGCTTAGAACAACTAAGGAGCTCACAACTAAAGTCTATACAGATTCATTCCTATCTGTGGTCTGCATGAAGGTTTCACTGGCAACTCCCCAAGCAGACAGCCAGGAATTTAAAGGAAACCAATCAACAAATAATCAATTGCAGCCGGGAGAAACTGCACCCAGTCCCAGCACCGAGCACAGACAGAATTAACTCCCTAGCTGCCAAACACAAAGAAACAGCAGCTCAGCTGTGAGAAGTCAAAATGTGCAACCGCGACGATCTTCGTGGCAATGCACACATGACAGCCCAGGATTGAGGGTCCCCTTGTAAGAGCGAGATGACAATTCCCACCCTCTGCTCTTCACTCCCCGATGACCGTGGCCGCAGCCGAAAGTACAATTTACATGCCTCCCGGAAGGTAAAAAATTTGTCCCGCCCACCAGTGAACCTGTCCGGGAGAGCAACCTTAGGTTCAGATCTGGTTTGCTCCGGGGGGGACAAAACCTTGGACTTAATATCCATAAGCTCCATGGACAACCTCTGCAACTGCCGGGCAAGCTGGGCTACTGGATCCATGGTAGCTGAGGAGAATTTTTAGTATGGCCGGTGAAAATGTCACGCTGTCTAGCAGATGTATAAATATATAATGTCAGTAATCTATCAAGTGGGACAACATACTATCTAACATATAAGTAGGTAACATTAACATGTATATATAGCATAGTATTACCTGACATAATATCCTGTGAGTCAATACTGAATCCTTTTCACGCTGTCTCTGGCTAGAGGTGGACCGGGGTCTATGCTGACCCTAAACTGGGGTCCTGACTAGTCCCTCTACCTGGAGGTACTGTTAATGGTACAGAGGTCCAGGCCACCAGCGTAAACCCTGTCTCCTACTAATCCCTGACCACTGTAATCTAGTCCTTAGAAGGACCCTGATTACCACCAAAGGGAATGGACAGGTAAAGGTTAACAAACAGTATAGACAAACGAGACAGACAGGGGATAAAGTAAATACTGTCTTTCATACAACATATAAACACAGAGGGAACACCAAAGGTCTAGGAGATAAACTATAAGCAAGGAGGGGATGAACAACAAAAGAGCTCTTAGCTTAAGTCTTCTCAGAACCGATCCTATCTGCAGTCTGTATGAATGCTTTCACCGGCATCTAACACCCAGACTGGCAGGGATATAAAGGAAGCTAATTAGAACATAATCAAAAGCAGCCGGGCGAGGCTGGACCTAGTCTTAGCAAAGAGCTAGGTAAAATTAACTCTCTCATTACCAAACACAAAGTAACAGCAACTCAGCTGCGAGAAGTCAGAATGTGCAATCGCGACGATCCTCGTGGCGATGCACCCATGACACCAGCTAACCTCTTTTCAGTGATTGCTCCATTAACACAGGTGTGGGTGTTGATGAGGACATGGCTGGAGATCAATCTGTCATGATTAAGTGAGAATGACACCACTGGACACTTTAAAAGGAGGCTGGTGCTTGGTATCATTGTTTCTCTTCTGTTAACATGGTTATTTCTAAAGAAACACGTGTAGTCATCATTGCAATGCACAAAAATGGCCTAACAGGGAAGAGTATCGCAGCTAGAAAGATTGCACCTGTCAACAATCTATTGCATCATCAAGAACTTCAAGGAGAGAGGTTCCATTGTTGCCAAAAAGGCTCCAGGGCGCCCAAGAAAGACCAGCAAGCGCCAGGACCGTCTCTTAAAAGTGTTTCAGCTGCAGGATCGGGCTACCAGCAGTGCAGAGCTTGCTCAGGAATGGCAGCAGGCAGGTGTGAGTGCATCTGCACGCACTGTGAGGCGGAGACTCTTGGAGCAAGGCCTGGTCTCAAGGAGGGCAGCAAAGAAGCCACTTCTCTCCAGAAAAAACATCATGGACAGACTGATATTCTGCAAAAGGTACAGGCAATGGACTGCTGAGGACTGGGGTAAAGTTATTTTCTCTGATGAATCCCCTTTTCGATTGTTTGGGACATCAGGAAAACGCCTCATTCGGAGAAGACAAGGTGAGCGCTACCACCAGTCTTGTCTCATGCCAACTGTTAAGCATCCTGAAACCATTCATGTGTGGGGTTGCTTCTCAGCCAAGGGAATCGGCTCTCTCACAGTCTTGCCTAAAAACACAGCCATGAATAAAGAATGGTACCAGAATGTCCTCCAAGAGCAACTTCTCCCAACCCTCCAAGAGCAGTTTGGCGATCAACAATGCCTTTTCCAGCATGATGGAGCACCTTGCCATAAAGCAAAGGTGATAACTTAATGTCTCAGGGAACAAAACAGAGATTTTGGGTCCATGGCCTGGAAACTCCCAGATCTTAATCCCATTGAGAACTTGTGGTCAATCATCAAGAGATGATAGGGGAACAGTTTTGTTCCTACTATGAAACCTTATATGGTCTACACCCTAACAGATCCTCATCCCAACAACGTGCACATCTGGGAAAGGTCAAATCCTTTTTAAACTCATTGCAACTTCCATCTCTCTCTTCGGAAGAACAGGCAGCTCTTATGAAACCCTTCAGCGGGGAGGAGATCTTGCAGGTACTTAAGTCCATCCCATCGGGGAAGAGCCCAGGTCCTGACGGTCTTCCGATAACTTATTACAAAAAATTGAGCCAAGTATTACTGCCGCAATTGGAGCGATGGTGCGGGTCTCTAGCACAGGGTGAAGGGCTTCCGGCGCAGGCCCTGATGGCCCATATAGCTGTGATACCAAAAGAGGGGAAGGACTCCACCCTGTGCAGTAGTTATAGACCAATTTCCTTGCTAAATGTAGACGTAAAATTATGGGCAAAATTATTGTCTTCCCGCTTGCAGAGTCTCCTACCCCGCTTGATTCACCCAGACCAGACGGGGTTTGTCCCTGGGAGAGAGGGCAGGAGTAACACGTGCCGAGTTCTTAGTTTAATACATTATGCTGGGAGTCGGGGAGTTCCGTTGGCATTGCTGGGGACGGACGCGGAGAAGGCATTTGTAATGTATGTGGTACAGTTCATATAGCGTCTTGTGCTTGGGTGCGATGAAAATACTTGAGACACAGGTTGATAAAGAAAGTCTTGTATTGCTTCATACAAATTGGCAAAAATAAACACACAGGTTGCAAACACAGAAGCAGGAGACACAGCAGGCCAGAGTAATCTAAGCTCAGCAATAACTCTCCACAACAGATTCAGATCTTCTTCTCTGTTACCGCAAGTCCATGCAAACGTGAGGCTCTCAAGAGCAGAGTTCAGAGTCCACAAGTGCTTCAGAGTTCTTCAGTAGGAATGGCTGGAGTACAAGGTCCAAGGCTTCAGGAGTCAGAACAAGGTTCACTGCAGGCTAGATTCTGAAGCACTGATTGCTCAGCTGTGGCTGTTTAAGAAGCAAACGGAGAGAATCAGGGCGGGAACATGCAAGCTGGAAACTCCATATTGACTGAGGGCAAGATAGCTGCAGCAAAACAGAAAGCAAAATGGCCGACGAACAAACTGAGTTTCAGAAACAGATACACAGAACCTTACATTACTCCCCCCTTAGGGACAACCTCCGGATGACCTCAGACCAGGCTTGTGTGGGTACCTCTGATGAAACTGACGGAGCAAGCGAGGAGCATTAACGTTATTGACTGGCTCCCATGAGTTGTCCTCCACTGGGTAGCCCTGCCATTTAATCAGATATTGTAACTGATTTCTATACAACCTGGAATCTAAAATCCTTTCCACCACAAATTCCTCCTGACCATCGACTAGCACTGGGTCAGGGCAAGGAGAAGAACGTCCAGGAAACGTATTGGGTGTCGCAGCCTTTAGTAGGGATACATGAAAGACAGGGTGGATTCTCATAGTTCTGGGCAATTGAAGACGACAAGCAACGGCACTTATAATTTTACTGATTTTATAGGGTCCAATGTACTTATGTCCCAACTTAGACGATGGAATCCTTAACTTAAGATTTCTGGTTGACAGCCAGACCAGGTCTCCTACCTTAAAAGCTGGTGCAGGTTTACGAAATTTATCTGCTGCCTTCTTGTACCTTTCCTGAGCCGATTCCAGATTCTCCTTTAGAAGATCCATATTCTTCTGTAAAGTCGTGACTCTTTCAGCCACTGCTGGCAAAGGCGTCTCTATGGGAAATCGTGGTAGAATGTTAGGATGATAACCTAGATTAGAGTAAAAAGGAGACTGTTTAGTGGAGGCACTCTGAGAGTTGTTGTAAGAGAACTCAGCCAATGGAAGTAGATCCACCCAATCATCCTGTAGGTGGCAGATAAAGCAGCGGAGATACTGCTCCAGGGTTTGATTGGTTCGTTCGGTTTGTCCATTAGTCTGGGGATGAAAAGCAGAAGAAAGGTTTACTTTAATGTCCAATGCTGCACAGAAATTTTGCCAAAACCTAGAAGTGAATTGCACCCCTCGATCCGAAATAACCTCATCCGGTACTCCATGTAAGCGAAACACATCTTTAATCATCAAATCTGATGTCTGTTTTGCAGTGGGTAAGCCGACACAAGGGATAAAATGAGCTGCCTTTGTTAGACGGTCAACCACCACTAGAATAGTGTTCTTCCCTTGAGAGGTTGGTAATTCCACAATGAAGTCCATAGAAATGGATCCCCACGGGCGGGACGGGGTGGGAAGAGGCTGTAACAGACCAGTTGGTGAAGAGCGAGGTGTTTTGCATCTTGCACAAACCTCACACGAAGTGACATAGTCCAAAACATCCTTCCTACAAGTGGGCCACCAAAAGAAACGAGAAAGAAATTCCTGTGTCTTTAGAATTCCTCTATGCCCGGCTATTTTGGAATCGTGAATGAGTTGCAATACTCTCAATCTGACTGTTTCAGGTATATACAGACGTTGTCCCAGAATCCACACACCATTCTTAAAGACAAGACTTACGTCCCTTGGGGGTTGAGCCAAAAAAGAATCCGCATGGTATGCTTCCTTGATGTCTTTAATTAGGTCTTGATGATGAATCACTCCTAGGAATCTAGAGTCAGGAAGAATAGTCTTAGGAGGAGTAATTGGACGTGTCTCTGCTGAGTAAATCCTAGAGAGTGCATCAGCCTTTCCATTGCGCGATCCTGGTCTATAAGAAATAATAAAATTAAATTGGTTTAAGAAAAGATTCCAGCGAGCCTGGCGAGGAGTCAGGCACTTAGCCGACCTGATAAACTCAAGATTACGATGGTCTGTCAGAACGACTATTTGCTGTGCAGCTCCTTGAAGAAGGTGTCTCCATTCTTTGAAGGCGGCAATAATGGCCAACAACTCTCTATTGCCCACATCGTAGTTCTTCTCAGCCGAAGACAACTGCTGGGAAAAGAAGGCACAGGGATGTAAGACATTCTTCTCACCTGTTCTCTGAGAGAGTATAGCTCCCACGGCACAGTCTGAAGCATCCACCTCTATTATGAAGGCAAGCTCTGGGTTGGGATGTACTAGGATAGGTGCAGTGGTAAATTTATCTTTTAGACGGGAAAATGCTTCCTGGGCTTGGGGAGTCCAGGAGAACTTAGACTCTTTCCGGGTAAGTTGGGTGATAGGTGACACTACCTCAGAGAAATTTCTAATGAAACGTCTATAGAAGTTTGCAAACCCGATGAAGCGCTGTACCTCCTTCACATTTCTAGGACTTGGCCAATCATTGATGGCTTGGGTTTTACTTCCATCCATACTAATTCCTTGTGTAGACAGTACATACCCAGAAATTGAATTTCGGTCTTATGGAATTCACACTTTTCAAGCTTGATGTAAAGATGATTTTGTCTTAGACGTTCCAAGACCATTCTCACATGTCCATGATGTTCCTCTGTGGAGTTAGAAAAAATTAAAATATCATCCAAATAAATTACCACGAATGTATCCAGGAGATCCCTGAAGATGTCATTCACCAAGTGTTGGAAAGTGGCTGGGGCGGTACTCAGACCAAAAGGCATAACTAGATATTCAAAGTGTCCATAGCGTGACCTGAATGCAGTCTTCCATTCATCCCCAGGTCTAATACGGACTAAGTTATAGGCCCCACGAAGATCTAGTTTAGAAAAAATTTTGGCATGTCGCACTCTCTCCAATAACTCAGGGATTAAAGGCAATGGATAACGGTTTCTAATAGTAACCTTATTGAGTTCCCTATAGTCTACGCATGGTCTCAGGGATCCATCTTTCTTCTTTACAAAGAATATGGGTGCCCCTGCAGGAGATGAAGAGGGGCGTATGAAGCCCTTGGCTAGATTTTCGTCTATGTACTCTTTTAAAGCCTTCAGCTCGGGCCCCGCCAGGGGGTAGATCTTACCAAAAGGTATCTCTGCTCCAGGCAATAATTCAATTGGACAATCATATGGACGATGAGGAGGAAGCTGGTCAGCGTTCTTCTTGTCACATAAATCCACATAGTCCTGGTATACAGCTGGTAGTTCAGGGACTGACATGGTTCCTTTAGGAACAGAGCAAGCTGAAATTTTTGGACTCATCTGTTTCTCTGGAAAGTGTAATTCCTTGGTCTCCCAGTTAATGGTAGGATTCTGAGCCTGCAGCCATGGTAGCCCTAGAATAATGGGAAAGTGAGGAGAAGAGATAAGCATAAAGGACAGTTTCTCTTGATGATCTTTACCCATAAGAACCTTTAAAGGCTCTGTTTCCTGATCCACTGGTCCAGAGGTCAGCAGGGAGCCATCCACAGTTTCCATCTGTACTGGAGTAGCCTTCTTCACTGAACGTATTCCCTGTTTCAGAGCAAAGGAGACATCCATAAAATTTCCACTTGCACCTGAGTCGATCATAGCAGAGCTAGACACCCAGGCTGAGTCAACCCAGAGTTTGATGGAAAGAAAACAGTGAGAATTGTTTTTTTTACAACTCAGCTGGGACACCGCTGAGGAAACTTGAAAGATGGCAGCATTTACACAGTCAACGTCCTCAGAGGTAACGGAGTTTAAGTCCGAGAAATCAAGATCTGTTGCTGCAGATCTCTCTGGAGCCTGAGGCTCGGACCTGACAGATCCCCTCTCGCAACACTCACAATGAATGAGTGCTGCAGTAGTCTTGCGAGAACGGCTGGGGCAGTTAATAATAAAGTGCCCTGACTTACCACAATAAAAACATAGATTCTCCTTAAAACGATGTTCCTTGCGTGCATCACTAACCCGTCGTAGTAAAGAGTCTACCTGCATGGGTTCAGGTTCAGGTTCCCGTGTAATCCTATTCAAAGGTTCCTTAGCTGGAGAGGAAGGTAGGAAAAGGTTAGTACGATTGCTTTCGAACCATCTCTCTTGCCTGCGTTCAGTTAAACGAGTATCAATACGGATGCAGTAGTTAATAAAGTCACCTAACGCAGTGGGAGGGTCGGCACGAGCAAGTTCATCCTTAATCAGTGGGGATAACCCCTTTCGAAAAATAGATTTTTTGGCGGAATTGTCCCAGGTGGTATCAAGGGCCCATCTCCTGAAATCCAAGGCATATTCAGCTACCGAGTGCTTACCTTGGCGCAAAGCTAACATGGCTGCTTCAGCTGTTGCACCTCGATTGGGGTCATCAAACACCTGCCCCATGGCTGAAATAAAATCTTCAAGGTGATTCAAACAATCATCCTCAGTCTCAATCAGAGGGTTTGCCCACATCAAAGCCTTGTTGGTAAGCAACATAATTATAGTAAGCACCTTAGATCGTTCAGTAGGAAATTGTGAAGCATGTGCAGAAAAAAAAAGATTGCATTGATTAACAAATCCCTGAATTTTTCACGTTCACCACCAAAACGAAAAGGGGGCAACTTGGGAATCCCAGAACTCGGGGCCACGGCAGGAGCCTGGACTCGCCCCTCCAGAACCTCAATCCTGGCTCGCAAATCCTGGGTAGTCTGTCCAACCACTTGCAAATTGTGATTATTTAGGTCCTGAAGATTTGTAAAACGGGTCTTTATATTCTGCAAATCTGCAAGGATATTATCAGTCACTCCGCAAAGTTCCTTTATGCGGGCCTCCATTTTCCAGATCTTTTAAGACAGGATTACTGGAAGAAGAGGAGAGAAAAAAAAAAACAATAGTGTTCACCTGTGGTAACACTGCAGAGAGAAAAAAAAATTAAGGGAACTGCTCACCTGGAATGGTTGTGAGAAGTCACAACCACTATCATCACAGAAAGCTTTCAACCAGACATCTGATATCCAGAGTTTCAGCAGACAAAAAGAGAAGAGAAAAAAAAAAAAAAAAAACAATAGTGTTTACCTGTGATAACACTGCAGAAAAAAAAACTTAAGGGAATTGCTCACCTGGAATGGTTGTGAGAAGTCACAACCACTGTCATCACAGAAAGTACAACCGGACATCCGATATCCACAGTACAGCAGACAAGCCTTTCCAGACCCAGCAGACACTAACGTTTGGCTTCAGAATCTTGTAATGTATGTGGTACAGTTCATATAGCGTCTTGTGCTTGGGTGCGATGAAAATACTTGAGACACAGGTTGATAAAGAAAGTCCTGTATTGCTTCATACAAATTGGCAAAAATAAACACACAGGTTGCAAACACAGAAGCAGGAGACACAGCAGGCCAGAGTAATCTAAGCTCAGCAATAACTCTCCACAACAGATTCAGATCTTCTTCTCTGTTACCGCAAGTCCATGCAAACGTGAGGCTCTCAAGAGCAGAGTTCAGAGTCCACAAGTGCTTCAGAGTTCTTCAGTAGGAATGGCTGGAGTACAAGGTCCAAGGCTTCAGGAGTCAGAACACAGGTTCACTGCAGGCTAGATTCTGAAGCACTGATTGCTCAGCTGTGGCTGTTTAAGAAGCAAACGGAGAGAATCAGGGCGGGAACATGCAAGCTGGAAACTCCATATTGACTGAGGGCAAGATAGCTGCAGCAAAACAGAAAGCAAAATGGCCGACGAACAAACTGAGTTTCAGAAACAGATACACAGAACCTTACAGCATTTGATAGAATCGATTGGACTTTCATGAGATCGGTATTGCTGAGGTTTGGTCTGCCGCTGGCCTTTGTGACATCGATTTCTCGCTCTACAATCAACCGACGGCTTCAGTCAAAGTGAACGGTGCCTTCTCGCGTTCGTTCTTGGTCGCCAACGGAACCAGGCAGGGATGCCCATTGTCTCCATCCCTATTTGTTCTTTGCATGGAGACTCTTTTGCAATGGATCCGAACTCGGAGTCAGTTGCGGGGTCTCATAGTTGGGGAGCGACACCATCTAACGGCTGCATATGCTGATGACCTGTTACTATTCCTCTCTGACCCACAGCAAGCATTTCCCGAGTTGATGAAGATTTTCGAGATGTTCGGTGAGATCTCGAATTTCAAAGTCAACTACCAGAAATCTGAGGCCTTAAATGTGTCGGTCCCCTCATGTCACATTGCTACTTTGCGCAGTATGTTTCCCTTCCAATGGCAGTCACGAGGTATTATATATCTTGGTATAAAGTTGAGCAGAGATATTTCTGCGATCTTCCCGAATAACCATATCCCGGCGCTGGAAAAGATTAGGAAGAGACTTGAGTCACTACGAGTCCCCTTCATGTCTTGGCTTGGCCGGAAAACATATTTGGTCTCTTATATAATGCCCAAACTGCTGTACATTATCCAGGCTGCTCCTGTGTTTGTACCAAAGTCCTTTTTTAAGAATGTACGGAGCCTCTTTCTGAACTTTTTGTGGAGGGGCGGTAGAAGTAGAGTTGCTTATAAAATTTTGAGGCTACCTCGTAGAGCCGGAGGTATTAACCTCACGGATTTGGAGACCTACTATGAATCAATACAGCTCTTACGCTGGTTAGACATCTGCAGACACGTTGGGAACTCGGACTCAGCCATAATAGACCTGGAATTACTGTCGAGCAGGGATAGAGCTGCTTTTTGGGTTCCCGCTTTGGGAAACACGACTAAGGTGCTACGAAATCCGATGCTGAAGGGGTTAATGACTGTATGGAAACGCAACGGGTCAGACTCACGTCTGTCGCCCTTCCCCTCTCCGCTGTTGCCGGCCAGTCTTATCCCGTTCGCTAACTCGTCATCTGATATAGACGCCATTTCCTTAGACCTGTGGTCCCGACTGCGTGTTCCCATATCATTCTTCATGCCGCATGGTTCACTGCCCTCTGAGACGTTTCTCTTGGAACACCTCTTACCTTTTGTCCCAAACTTTCTACAACGACGACATTTTCAATTCAATTGTAAAACCTTTAATTTAAACCATTCAACTACACGCAGCGCCACCCAGTTTGAACAACAACTACTTGAGGCCTCATTTCCCCGATGTTCTCTCTCTACTATGTACGCATCTCGGATAACACCTGCTGAAGTGTTTAAGCCTTCCTACTTAATTGAGTGGGAACGCGAGTTGGGTTGTTGCTTTTCAGAAGAAACAACACAGCAGATCTTGAACCGCTCACACGGATTCTCACGTTGTGTACGGCTAAAAGAAAATTCGTTAAAATTGTTGACCCGCTGGTACATAACACCGGAGATGTTGCAGAAATGGGGCCTCACTGTTGATGCTTTATGCTGGAGATGTAGATCTGCCAGAGGTACTTTGTCACATATTTGGTGGCACTGCGCTGCGGTTGCCCCTTTTTGGAAAACAGTAGAAGACACCACCCGTAGGATCTGTGATCCGAACTTTACACTCACCAGGGACTTGGTACTGCTCTGGTGTAACACCCCTAATTATACCCCACATAAAAAGAAACTTAGCACTCACCTTCTGATGGCAGCCAGATGGTTGATCCCTCTTCAATGGCGATCGGTGACTCCGCCGACACTAGATATGTGGCTTGCAAAAGTGGACGACATATACAAATTGGAAGACCTCACAGCCAGATTGGAATTGCGTTACACGGCATTTGAGAAACTTTGGGCTCCTTGGGTAGACTACAAGGCTTCAGACTAGCTCTGAATCCAGTGCCACTTGGATGGTTGAGTGGTTGAATGGTAGACATCGGACTCCGTCACCTCCTTTCCTTCACTCCTTCCCCCCCACCCTCCCCACCGCTTTTCCATTTCTATATCTTCACTCATTCTATCTTTCCTCTGATTTGTACTCAAGTCGCCCTTGACTTATTCTCCCACACATTGGGCTCTCTTCCTTATTTTCTTTCTTCTCTGTTTTCTTCTTTTTCCTTGTTCTACATGAGGTTCAATCATCAAGAGATGGGTGGACAAACAAAAACCTAAAAATTCTGACAAAATGAAAGCATTGATTGTGCAAGAATGGACTGCTATCAGTCAGGATTTGGTCCAGAAGTTGATTGAGAGCATACCAGGGAGAATTGCAGAGGTCCTGAAGAAGAAGGGTCAACACTACAAATATTGACTTGCTGCATTAACTCATTCTAACTGTCAATATAAGCTTTTGTTACTCATATGTTTGCAATTATATTTCTGTCTGTGATAAAAACATCTGTCAAACACACATAAAAACCAGAGGGCAGCAGATCATGTGAAAATATAATATTTGTGTCATTCTCAAAACTTTTGGCCATAACTGTACAATTTATATGCAGAAGGGCGAAGCAATGCCACAATCCTTTTTTATATCCTGTTAGTCACATTACCAGACCCTGGACTCGGACCATAGGGTAGGCAGCTGAACGTGAGTAGCTGTGATATTATTTCATCGACCGTCTTAGATCGGAACCAGGGCAAGTGCTCGGTGTTAATATGTCACCCCCTCTGTACTGTTCTGACAGCCCTTGTGCAGTATGGTATCACTATGACTAGACACATTCTCTCGCTTGGTTGGACAATATACACAGATACACAGAAAATCAGGGAATATTTCTGCAAACAAAACAGTAAAGTATAGAGACAAAGTAAGGCAGACAATTAAGGAAATCATGACCATGGTGGGTTTTTGGTGCTAGGACAGTAGTAGTATAGGGGCACCAGTATTCGTCAAACTCAAATCTGACAGGTCATCACGCCCCCTATCATTTAATCCGTCTCCCTGGGATTTGATGTGCCTGGGAAATCTGAGCTGGTGAATCTGTGAATTTCAATCAAAGTGATTCATGAATTTATTCGTCTCTATTTATATTTTATCCAGTGGATTTGATTAGTCTGTGGTGTTTTAGTGAAATACAGACTTCAGTATATAAGGATTTTTAGTGAAATACAGACTCCAGTATATAAGTTTAGTGAATTAATGAGCCAGTAAATGTAAAGGTATTTTCTAGCAGAGAGTGTAGTACAGACTAAAAGGTTTTTATTCTATAGTATTATTCAGTATATAAGGCTTGTTTTATATGTATGTAAAAGTTTGGAGGAAATACAGACTCCAGTATATAAGAAGTTTTACTCATTTCTAGCAGGATCTGTATAAAAGACCCCCAGTAAATGTATGTAAAAGATAGCCTTTTTTTCTAGACTGCCATTAAATCCCTATGTGACTGGCTGCTTCACTTGCTGGGAACTTATTGTACAGACTAAAAGGAGATTATTCTATAGTATTATCCAGTATAAAAGACTTGTTTTATATGTATGTAAAAACAGTAAATGTATCTTTTAGTAGGACTGACACATTGGGACATCTCAGCTATATTGGGATAATTAACAAGTACATAGGCTACATAATTAAAGAGCGAATCTTGGCAGGGTTTGTTAAAGATAGCTTACTTATTAGCACGGGGTGTACCGGTCTTGTGTTGTGTTAGAAGTCTAAATATTTTTCTATCTACTGGCTAACACGGTACAAAGATATACATCTTTACTGCACCATAGAGATGGAGTGAAGCATTGATGACATGACCTGACATGCCCTGTAAGTACAATTGTGAGAAGGACGATGCTATTTAGATATAGTAATTCAGTTGTTAGAATGTACATATACTAATTACCACTGTATTGTGTA
This sequence comes from Oophaga sylvatica, assembly GCA_033576555.1. Lineage (NCBI taxonomy): Eukaryota > Metazoa > Chordata > Amphibia > Anura > Dendrobatidae > Oophaga > Oophaga sylvatica. The sequence continues at coordinate 18,813 of JARQOD010003563.1, forward strand.
TAGAAGGGATATAGTTTACTAGTGTATGTACAGAGATCAGCCTATTGTGTGTGGAAGTCAAGGCGAGGTCACATTATGAAGTGGTCACGGTGATAATATGTATATGAAATTAGTCAGAAACTGTTAAACAGTAAGGTGAATTCTCTGTGCAAGTCATCTCTGTGTACTGCTAGTCTGTAATTAAAATAAAACTATTTGTTGCCCCTGGGTGCCTGTGACATGATGCCCTCCAGCTCTTTGACAGTAATTGATTAAATCTCAACAAGTTGTGTTCATGTTTTGTTATCGTATGCTATCATAGTGATTGTTTCATATGAGAATACAGGCATGGGATGTGGACATTACTTAGTGTATGATGTTTATGTACAAAGATGATACGGAAAATATATGTTTCCATAGTTTACTGACGTACCTCATGATTTAAAAAAAAGCAATGACATGGTATTGTAAAAACAAGGTTACAAGATTTTATTGTAATAAATACATCTCAAAGACATTTCAAGCATTGAACTAATTGTGACACCAAAACGACTCTACAAATGGCGATACAGCCCGGTTATGGTGTTCTCTCTAGACATGCACAAGTTTGGTGAATATTCCAGCAGATATAGTGCGATGTTTTTAAATTTGATTTTCTCTCAGCAATAAAATTTCTCACAATTGTATCATTACGTAGTTTATCAGCAGAAAAGTGCTCCAATATCTTACTGAACGGCATGTTCCAAGCTAAAAAATGTAAAAAGTACACACAGTAGTGACCACAGACGATACTATACGTGTCTTGGATTTGGCTGCCTTGATAATAATAAGTCTCACAATTCTTGTTCAGGAAAGTCACAAACTCGCTCGGAAAGATAGCGTTGTCAGCACATAATCCGTAGCTATCAAAAAATATGGCGTTCTTATCGTCACAGAGGACGATTAATATCCAGTGGCGGCCTGGTTGGTGTGCGGGGTCTGTATTTACGATGAATCCGACAGGCCGTTGATTTACCCGTTGTGGTGGAAGAAAATCACACGGAAACACACCGCCAAACACTCGCTCTGTAAAGCTATCCCCCTTCAGTATGGTCGTGAGTTGTAGACTATCCATCACTAATTAAAATCGTACAAGATCTCTCTTCTATTATTAATTTCCAGAATGGCCGGGTTGATTGCAAAAACAAGCATGTTTATCGTGTGGGGTGTCGGTAGAGCAAACCGGACTTCAGCACGAAGGTTACCTGTTTTAATGAGGGAGAAATGGCTGCCGGGTTCCTGATCAGCTGATAAATCAAACACAAACAGAGTGAATCCGGACATAAACTCTTCACGATCCACGGCCATGGCACAATCAGCTTTCTGCTTGCAGGATATATGGGCGAGAGCCATATACTCTCTGACGGCTAAGTAGTCATTAAAGTTAGGGTTATAAGGCCTCGCAGGGATCTGTTGACCGTCCAGGTAGAGGGCTGCGTGGTTGACGTTGTAGTGATGGAAGAACAGGGGATTTCTGGCGTAAGACCAGCTAAGTGCTTCATTATCTATAAAACCCAATATAACAGTTTTCGGTATCTGGCCTAGGAAGAGATTCTCGTGGTTCGTGATCCGTGTTCCAGCGGCTATACTGTACACTTTCATGCATGTCCGGTCAATAGCGTACTTGGCTGTCGCTGCCAAGAGGGCTTGGCTGTGGCCTATTCGGACCGCTGGGGACACTTGTACTCTCTTTACAAAGAGAGCGGCTTGCATGATTTGCACTTTCAGCGGATCGGCCTCAGCCGACATGAGGCAGAAAGCGTCCTTATTTCTCGTTAGCTTAACCTTAAGATCGAGTCCGTTCAATATTAGCTTTGGTTGATTAAATATATCACCAAAAATTGGACCAATGAGGTCCAGGGGTTTGGAGCGGTGGGTTGCAGCGGCTCTTTTAATAAATCCAGCATTTTGGCCATCCAAGCTTCGGTCATTATGGTGACCAGCTGTGTCTTTATAGAACAAACCGGCAGTAAATTGCGAGGACAGCGTCTGTGAACTGTAATTTAAGAGAGTCTCTATGTACGCTCTATAGCTGTAGAGATTGTCCGATTGTGAGATAACTCGGTCCCCCAGAGTAATATCGACCTGATTAAAGAGAGTAGCTAGAGGATAGTTTATGAGCGCTACACGTGCGTCATCGGCGATATTCGAATTATCCTGCTTGACAATGCGACAATTTATGTACAGCAGGGTGTTATTCAGGTCGTAATAATAATCCCCGCTACCCGATATGAAAAATTCCAGCGGGGCATTATCCGTCAGAGCGGCAACCGGCTGAACTTCTACAAATAGGGATTTCTCTATACTCGTCTGTGTCGGCGGTATGTCAAAAATATCCAGTACAGATTTAGCGCACTCTACAGAAGCATCGTGCAGGAAAGCCATGCTGATCAGAAGATGTCCTCAGCAGTACGGCTCACTCGTTTCTGACGGGGTCGACGCTTGGTTGGTTTTTTATTCATGAGGATCGGGGGTAAAGCGGGGCATGAGCGACGCTTTCTTTTATGCGGTTTTTTAGCGACATAAACTAGACCCGCGCCACCTTGCTCGGGCTGTGTATTTATACGATTCATAAGCGCTGACGAGACAGATGTGACGGCGTCTTTAGCAATGTTTTTGACAGCCGTCTTCACGTGTGGTTTTACCAATTCTAAGCCTCTTCTGAAAAGCGGTACAGCACGCCGAAATAAGCCTTTAAATATCCCCGCCAGACCCGATCCGTACATGTACTCGCTCCCGCTGAACCCCTCTAATCCTTGCCCTGACTGTGCAATATAGTAGCGGGCATAAACAGCTGGGTCCCCGTACGGCCTCTGAGCCACCATTTTCTAGCGTGCTAATCGCGTCTCTTCCGGAAATGTAGTCTCACAATACACTTTCCGTACTTGAATTTAACGGGAGTGCCCTGGTCCGATAAGATGGAGATTGTTACAGAATCAAAATGATGCTTGCATAAGGGCACGTAATCGGGTCGTGTGTATTGAAGCGTGGTAATTTCACCGCTCTTGCCGCTTATTTGCGCCGTTCTCAGAAGTTGTACGTAGCTGCCGCCCACAAGCTGGTGCTGGATGATGTCGCTGTAAATAAATAATGTATAAAAACCAGCTTTTATATCGGCATAAATCTTCTTCCGCTCAGGCTGGTTATTATCATGCGCCTCGATGTATGGCTGGAGGCCTAAAATATGCCCCAATTTCTGACCCGGGGCAAACTGTATCGTGGGGGAATCCGGTAGGGTAACACTCCTCCTCACTTCGTCATAGCGCAGCTTAAATCCGTCGGCGGTAATCTTCAAAATATCAATTCTCTCATTAATAGCACGTATGAGGTCGGCGAATGTGTTATAAAAACTTGGCTTAACATAATATTCCTTCAGAACATCCCCCCGTTTGCCTATATAGAAATTCCCTTCGTGGGAATTTCAATCAAAGTGATTCATGAATTTATTTGTCTCTATTTATATTTTATCCATCGTCTTGTGGATTTGATCAGACTGTGGGGAAAGTTGTATCAAGGCGAATCTTGATTTTTATAAGGGTCTTTTTTGTGGGAGAGATTTTAAGTACATCAGTAAATGTATAAGGAGTTTTAGTGAAATACAGATTTCAGTTTGTTTTATATGTATGTAAAAACAGTAAATGTATGTGAAAGACAGCTAGTTTTCCCCATAAAGAATTTAAGAAAAGTTTGGAGATGTATCTTTTAGCAGGACTGACACAGGGAAGACATGTCCGGGCATGACCTGTAAAGTCAATTGTGTGAAGGTCACAAGCTATGGTAATTCAGTGTTTGATCAGTTAAAGATAGGTTACGTATTAGCAGAAGTGTACTACCATTGTGGTGTGTTATGATCTGTAAGTACAATTGTGAGAAGGTCGATGCTATTTAGATATAGTAATTCAGTTGTTAGAATGTACATATAGTAATTACCACTGTATTGTGTATAGAAGGGATATAGTTTACTAGTGTATGTACAGAGATCAGTCTATTGTGTGTGGAAGTCAAGGCGAGGTCACATTATGAAGTGGTCACGGTGATAATATGTATATGAAATTAGTCAGAAACTGTTAAACAGTAGGGTGAATTCTCTGTGCAAGTCATCTCTGTGTACTGCTAGTCTGTAATTAAAATAAAACTATTTGTTGCCCATGGGAGCCTGTGACATGATGCCCTCCAGCTCTTTGACAGTAATTGATTAAATCTCAACATGTTGTGTTCATGTTTTGTTATCGTATGCTATCATAGTGATTGTTTCATGTGAGAATACAGGCATAGGATGGGGACATTACTTAGTGTATGACGTTTATGTACAAAGATGATACGGAAAATATATGTTTCCATAGTTTACTGACGTACCTCATGATTTAAAAAAAGCAATGACATGGTATTGTAAAAACAAGGTTACAAGATTTTATTGTAATAAATACAGCTCAAAGACATTTCAAGCATTGAACTAATTGTGAAACCAAAACGACTCTACAAATGGCGATACACCCCGGTTATGGTGTTCTCTCTAGACATGCACAAGTTTGGTGAATATTCCAGCAGATATAGTGCGGTGTTTTTAAATTTGATTTTCTCTCAGGGATTTTATATTCTAGTTTATATTGTGTCATTATGACTCTCATCTTATAGTTTTATTCAGAGTTTATATATATTTATTTGCTAGTGAGTGTCTGTTTCTGCAGTGATTACGGGTCATATTATGTATATGGCCAATTGTGCATATGGGATTTTATATTCTAGTTTATATTGTATCATTATGACTCTCATCTTATAGTTTTATTCAGAGTTTATATATATTTATTTGCTAGTGAGTGTCTGTTTCTGCAGTGATTACGGGTCATATTATGTATATGGACAATTGTGCATATGGGATTTTATATTCTAGTTTATATTGTGTCATTATGACTCTCATCTTATAGTTTTATTCAGAGTTTATATATATTTATTTGCTAGTGAGTGTCTGTTTCTGCACTGATTACGGGTCATATTATGTATATGGCCAATTGTGCATATGGGATTTTATATTCTAGTTTATATTGTGTCATTATGACTCTCATCTTATAGTTTTATTCAGAGTTTATATATATTTATTTGCTAGTGAGTGTCTGTTTCTGCAGTGATTACGGGTCATATTATGTATAAGTGTGTTTCTGCAGTGATGACAGGCATGTTGGGACGTGTCCCGGCCTATTTTGGCACAGGACCACACCTATGCAACGATTTTGACCAGCATTCAAGAAAAAATTGCGTGCAAACTTTTTAGCATACCTGTACAAACTTTTAACATACCTGTGTTTCGGACTCTCATGCCGTACCAGAAGCACCCAGTGCCATGTACTCTAGCTCATAATATTTCACATCGGGTATGGTACCTACACAGCTTTGTTTTCTCGACATGTCCGGGCATGCCCGGACAAGTCCCTTTGTCGCCGCTAGGATACACGGGCCCCTACACCTCAACCCTATAGTGTAGTTTAATGTAGGGGCAAACAGATCATCGCTGGTGTTTGGAAAATACCATATTTCATAGATGGTGGTGATCCGCTGAATCATTTTTAAACATTTCACGCCACTCATGCACCCACAGCACACTTATGGTGTACCCGCACTGCTGCAGTTAGCGCTTTTTAGCTAAAAGGGCATGATATAACTGCCCGCAGGTGATGTTTGTGACCTTATTTGCAACATTTTCATTATAGCACGACGGACAGCCGTGGAAAAAACAACCCTGAGATTCAAAAACTATGTGCTGTCCGTTAACATACGCATAGGCATCCAGAAAATATTGAGCGAGTTGCTTCACAAACCCTCTCAAGGCGTGCTGAATGCCAATGTTCTCGGTATGCGCTACATACATGACCCAATGTATAGCCTGGGATGAGCAGCGTTCTTGCAGCACAGGCCTATTTTTAAAGACGCTAAGCCCCCTCAGGTATAAAAGACAGGCATGTTGGGACGTGTCCGGCCTATTTTGGCACAGGACCACACCTATGCAACGATTTTGACCAGCATTTAACAAAAAATTGCGTGCAAACTTTTTAGCATACCTGTACAAACTTTTTAACATACCTGTGTTTCGACTCTCATGCCGTACCAGAAGCACCCAGTGCCATGTACTCTAGCCCATAATATTTCACATCGGGTATGGGACCTACATAGCTTTGTTTTCTCAGGTATTAAAAAAGTGTGGAAAACTGAAAATCCCAAGGCCTGAGGTAATTTACTGAGCTTCATGGGGATAAAATTTAGCGAGTCTATGAACCTTATAGACAAAACGGGTAGCGTCACACACAAGACAATGACACCTCGGGCTATCACATTTACCGGTAGTTTTCAAAAACCACTGCCTTAACAATAAAGTAAGAATCGTGGCGACCTGCATTGTGGGCTATAAATGTATACCCTGAAAATTTACCGTTGGTAACGAACAGTAAAAAGTCGTGCGTACAACTATCACCCTCAAACTCCCAGAGCTATCACAAACACTATTGCCTACAGAGGCGGCCCCGCGAGAATTTCTGGATGTGTGTATCAAGATGCTCCCTGCTTTGACCGATTGTTTGCTCGTGAATGCTGCCATCTCCAGGGTCATCATAGTTGTGTAAATGCGCTGGGGCACGTGTATCGGCCCCCAGGGTGTAATGCGTGATCATTTTAATTATTTTTCAATTCATAACCATACGTTCTCAGGCAGACAGGTTTATTTCACAGAAGTTGACTGTACATTTACATAATTTTGTTTAAAATCGCACAGCTCTGCGATTGTCGGGTGTTGGACACGCACTTATCAGTCTTTCATACGTGTCGCAGAAAGATTTTAGTCTGTTCTGCGAGAGTTTATTATGCACGTACTGTGCAGACATGTCAAGAAACATTTTGGTGTGTTCAGCAGTCCATACGGGTGTTGGTGTGTAAGGTGATCGACTATCATCCTTCTGCTTCTTACTTACACGAGGCGCTAATGCATCGGCTGAATTGGCAGCTGCGGCTTCCGCGTTGCTATTTGCAGATTCTGTAGCTTGACACAGACGTATATTCTTAAGCCGACTACTCTCAGTATTCCCGGGGTGGGCGGTTGGCGCGTCGCTTTCTCCACGATCTGCGACACACCCGTGTGAAAGAGGTTCCGTTCTCACATCCGCGCTGTTCTCAAATCCATAATTGCGCTGTTGCAAAACTCGCGAATGACGATCCTCCGTAACTAAAGAAAAGATACGTGGTGTAGTTAATCGCTAAGTGGGCGAGATATAGGGTTAACCGCTGAGCGGGCGAGATATAGGAAAAGCTACAGGCGCCACTTTACACTGATTCAACGCGATATTTGTAAAGCTACCAGCACCGCTTATCTATGAAACCGCTGCATGATTGCTTGTATAAGTACTCTATAGAGCGGCCTAGACATATATACTTACAAGTATCCTCCGGGTGCTGATCTACAGAGAATACTACTGATGTATGATTGTCTGTATAATACACTATAGAGCGGACTAGACATATATACTTACAAGTATGCCCCGGGTGCTGGTCTACAGAGAATGCTGAATTAACAGACACCACGCTGCTCGGTCGCGGCCGTATGGGGCTGATTTCTCCCTCAAACTGCAACCTCACGGGCGATACTTTAGCAGCTGTAAATAAAATATAACATACATGAATGCGCACAACACATTCACAAAGCTAACTTGACACACGTAAATAAAATATATCTACTAGTTACTGCAGAAATTTTTAGCTGCGTGTATAAGTGCACTATAGAGCTGCGTAGACATATATGCTTACAAGTATGAGACGTGTAGTGCAGTTCAGAGATTGGTGAATTAAACGGTGTGGAGTTGCTCGGTCGTTGTCGTATGGGGCTGTTTTCTTTTTCAAGCTGCAGCCTCCTGCACGTTAGTTTAACAGCTGTAAATAAAATATAACTATTAGTCGCCTCAGAAATGATATCTACACGGGTCACACGCACAAAGCTAAATTCGCAAAGCTATCGTAACAAGCGTAAATAAAATATATCCACTAGTTATCGGTGGAGTCGCAGGGTATAGAGATGGTGGTCAAAATCGCTGCGTAGTAGTGGGCATGTACCAAAATAGGCCAGCGCATACCGAGAACATTGGCATTCAGCATGCCTTGAGAGGGTTTGTGAAGCAACTCGCTCAATATTTTCTAGATGCCTATGCATATGTTAACGGACAGTACATAGTTTTTGAATTTCAGGGCTGTTTTTTCCATGGCTGTCCATCGTGCTATAATGGAAACGATGCAAATAAGGTCACAAACATCACCTGCGGGCAGTTATATCATGCCCTTTTAGCTAAAAAGCGCTAACTGCAGCAGTGCGGGTACACCATAAGTGTGCTGTGGGTGCATGAGTGGCGTGAAATGTTTAAAAATGATTCAGCGGATCACCACCATCTATGAAATATGGTATTTTCTGTTGTGAATGGGTTTGAGATGAGTTCTGAGCAGAGGCTCCCTCTGGTGGTTACAAACGGTGCTAGTCTGTCCAGTGAAGATTGTGAGGACTGGGAATCAGGTGTTACTGACTGGTCTTATATAAGGGAGTCACCTTCCCATCAGGGTTGCCGGTGATCAATTGTTCTGGTCTGAATCCTTTATTCCAGTTTCCCTTGTAGCCTGCTGTGTCGTGTCTGCATCTCCTGCTAACAGATAAGACATTTTCTTCTTTTTTGTTTGTGCTGTGTTTTTGCATTTTGTCCTGCACTTCTGTGGGGGCCTTCAGGGTCCCCTCCGGGGGCTTCTGCCCTCTCAGTTTTGTTCAGCCACTGATGTTTGTACTTTTGCTTTTTCCAGTTTTTTCAGTGGCTGCTGTTTTGATTTTGTTACACCAGAGAACTAATTTAGGTGGAAGAGGTCGTGTGATCTCAGGTGTTTTTGAAATTAGTAGAGTTGGTGCCTTTCAGGGTTTTCTGGGATTGCAGTAAGTGCCCTTCCTATCCTTTTCTATTTAGATAGTTTGGGCCCCAGCGTTTGCTCATACTATTTTCTTTCTGTGTCAGTATTTCATCTTGTCTAACCGCCATTACATGTTTGGGGGCTTTCTGTTATCTTTGGGGTTCTGCTCCGGGGCAGATAGCTTTCCTCTTTCTATCTTTAGGTGTAGTTAGTTTCTCAGGCTGTGACGAGGCGTCTAGGACCAACGTAGGAACGCTCCACGGATGCCTCTAGTTGTGGTGGTTAGTCAGGGTACTGCAATCTCATAGATTCCAACTTCTCTGGTGTATTGCCTTTTTTACCTGCACTCCTCAGCTACCGAAACATAACAGTATCACCGGCCTTAAAATTGAAAATTGTATGGTACTCACAGAAGGGAAAAAATATTGTGAAAGAAAAAAGGTTGTCAGAGTTGTCAGAAATATTTTTCTGTTTGTTGCATTTTTTTTTTTTTTTTCCTCTGTATCTCTGGGTGCTGGGGAGGATCTTTTCTCTCAATGGAGTTTGCACAGTTGTCTGGCCGTGTGGATCAGCTTGCCACTGAGGTTCGGAGTATTGCTATCTATCTTGCTGGGTTGCCTGTTGTGGAACCTAGGATTCCCATGCCAGATTTGTTTTTAGGGGATCGAGCTAAGTTTCAGAATTTCAAAAATAATTGTAAATTGTTTTTTGCCTTAAAATCTAAGTCCTCAGGGAACGCAGCGCAGCAGGTTCAAATTATCATCTCTCTCCTGCGCGGCGATCCTCAGGATTGGGCTTTTTCCCTGACACCTGGGGATCCTGTTTTGAGTGATGTTGATGCATTTTTTCTGGCTCTGGGGTTATTGTACGATGAGCCTAATGTCACTGATCAAGCTGAAAAAGCCTTGTTGGCATTAAATCAGGGGCTTGATGACGCTGAGTTATACTGTCAGAGATTCCGTAGGTGGGCAGTCCTGACCAAATGGAATGACGACGCTTTGGCAGCCCTTTTCCGGAAGGGTCTGTCAGATAATGTAAAGGATGTTATGGTGGGATTCCCTGTCCCCTCTGGTCTCAATGATTCTATGTCATTAGCGATTCAAATTGACAGACGTTTGCGTGAGCGGAGAAGTATGCGTGGAATGGTGTTGCCTTGTGAATCAGCTTCTGAACCCATGCAGTGTGATAGAGTGGTGTCTGGGGCACAGCGTCATAAGTTTCGAAAGCGCAATGGGTTATGTTTCTACTGTGGTGATGCCTCTCATGCTATTTCAGTCTGCCCTAAGCGGGGAAGACGTTTTGCACGCTCAGTTGTCTTGGGTAGTGTTCAGACTAAGTTTTTATTAACTGTCACTCTGATATGCTCTCTGTCCTCATTTTCTGCTCAGGCTTTCGTTGATTCTGGAGCAGCTATTAATCTGATGGATTATGATTTTGCTAAACGTTGTGGATTTCCCTTGATACCCCTACAGAAGTCTATTCCCCTACTGGGGATCGATTCTACCCCTTCTGGCTGAGAATAAACCCCAGTTTTCTACTCAGGTGATAATGAGGGTTGAACCTGATCACCAGGAGTGCTGCAAATTTTTGGTTCTGTATAATCTGCATGACATTATCGTGCTGGGTTTCCTTGGTTACAGTCTCATAATCCTGTTTTGGATTGGAAATCTGTGTCTGTAACCAGTTGGGGCTGCCAATGTGTTAATACCAACACTCCTGTTTTTTCTGCCTCCCCCAGGCTCAGGATGTTCCTGACTTTTTGATTGATTTTTATGATGTGTTTAGCGAAAGTAAATCTGCATCCTTGCCTCCCCATAGGAGCTATGACTGCGCTATTGAATTAGTGCCGGTAGTAAATTCCCTAAAGGTCGCCTTTTTAACTTGTCTGTACCTGAACAAGACGCTATGCGGTCTTATATCAAGGAATCATTGGAGAAGGGTCATATCAGACCATCCTCTTCACCCTTAGGTGCCGGTTTTTTCTTTGTGGCCAAAAAGGATGGTTCTTTAAGGCCGTGTATTGATTATCGTCTCTTGAACAATATTACTGTGAAATATCAATACCCCTGAAGGGCATTTTGAGTACCTGGTGATGCCCTTTGGGCTCACTAATGCTCCTTCCGTCTTCCAGTCCTTCATGAATGACATTTTCAGGGATTTTGTGGACAAATTTCTGATTGTTTATTTGGATGATATCTTGATTTTTTCTAATGACTGGGACTCTCATGTGAAACATGTTCGAACTGTATTCCAGATTTTGAGAGAGAATGCTCTGTATGTGAAGGGATCAAAGTGTCTTTTTGGCGTACAGAGGATCTCATTTCTGGGATTCATTTTGTCCCCATCTGTTATTGAAATGGACCCGGTCAAGGTTCAGGCCATCTGTGATTGGGTCCAACCTACTTCATTAAAGGCTCTTCAGAGATTTTTGGGTTTTGCCAATTTTTATCGTAAATTTATTGGTAATTTCTCGGTTATTGTTAAACCATTAACTGATTTGACCAGAAAGGGTTCTGATGTGGTGAATTGGCCTCCTGAGGCAGTCTCTGCATTTCAGGAACTTAAGCAGAGATCACTTCTGCTCCTGTTCTACGGCAGCCTGATGTTTCTCTGCCATTTCAGGTGGAGGTTGATGCCTCTGAAATTGGGGCAGGTGCCGTTTTGTCCCAAAAAGATCCAGAGACCTCTAAAAGTAACCCTTGTGCCTTTTTCTCTCGAAAATTTTCTCCTACTGAACGTAATTATGACGTGGGTAATCGGGAGTTATTGGCCATGAAGTGGGCTTTTGAAGAGTGGAGACATTGGCTGGAGGGAGCCAAACATCAGGTGGTGGTCCTTACGGACCATAAGAATCTGGTCTATCTGGAATCTGCCAAGCGACTCAATCCTAGACAGGCCAGGTGGGCCTTGTTTTTCACACGTTTTAATTTTGTGGTTTCTTTTCTTCCTGGCACTAAGAATGTTAAGGCGGATGCCCTCTCGAGGAGTTTCCTTGCGGGCTCTCCTGAGTTATCTGATCCTTCTGTTATTTTGAAAGAGGGTGTAGTTCTTTTCGCCATCTCACCCAATTTGAGACTTCCTCTGGAGGGGTGTCAGGAGGATAGGCCCGAGTGCTGCCCTGTTGGAAAATTGTTTGTCCCGGACCAGTGGAAAAAGAGTGTGATGTGTGAGATTCATTGTTCCGCGTTGGCTGGGCATCCCGGAATTTTTGGTACCAGAGACTTGGTTAGTCGGTCCTTTTGGTGGCCTACCTTGTCTCGTGATGTCAGCGAATTTGTGCAGTCCTGCGGGACTTGCTCTCGCTCCAAGCCTTGCTCTCGCTCTAGTGGTTTGTTGATGCCATTGCCTGTGCCCAAGAGACCATGGACCCATATCTCTATGGATTTCATTTCCGACCTTCCTGTTTCTCAGAGAATGACCACCATCTGGGTAATTTGTGATAGGTTTTCCAAGATGATACATCTTGTGCCATTACCTAAGTTGCCTTCCTCCTCTGAATTGGTGCCGTTGTTCCTTCAGCACGTGGTTCGTTTACACGGCATTCCTGAGAACATTGTGTCTGACAGAGGAGTCCAGTTTGTTTCCAGATTTTTGAGGACTTTTTGTTCTAACTGGGTGTTCAATTGTCTTTCTCCTCGGCATTTCATCCTCAGACCAATGGTCAAACTGAGAGAACAAACCAGACATTGGAGACTTATCTAAGATGCTTTGTGTCTGATGATCAGGATGACTGGGTCTCTTTTTTACCTTTGGCTGAGTTTGCTCTTAATAATAGGGCTAGCTCTGCTACTTTGATGTCTCCGTTTTTCTGTAATTCTGGGTTTCACCCTCGATTTTCTTCAGGACAGACGGAGGCTTCTGTCTGTCCAGGTGTTGACTCTGTTGTGGAGCGTATGCAACTGATTTGGGACCAGGTAGTGGAGAGGTTGTCCCTCTCTCAGGAGAGGGCCCAGCGGTTTGCTAACCGGCATAGGACTGATGGTCCTCGGTTTAAAGTGGGGGACTTGGTCTGGTTGTCCTCAAAGAATATTCCTATGAGAGTAGCATCTCCTAAATTTAAGCCTAGGTTCATTGGACCTTATAAGATCATGGAGATTATTAATCCTGTTTCTTTTCGTTTGCTTCTTCCAGGGACATTTAAGATCCATAACGTGTTCCACAAGTCCTTGTTGAAGAGGTTTGTTGAGCCAGTGGTTCCTGCTGCTGTGCCTCCTGACCCTGTTTTGGTTGAGGGCAATCTGGAGTATGTGGTTGAGAAAATATTAGATTCTCGTTTTTCTAGACGGAAACTCCAGTATTTGGTTAAATGGAGAGGTTATGGTCAGGAAGACAATTCTTGGGTGTTTGCTTCGGACATCCATGCTAGGAGACTTATCCGTGCGTATCATAGATTTCATCCTGACCGACCTGGTTGCTCAAATGAGGGTTCGGTGACCCCTCCTCAAGGGGGGGTACTGTTGTGAATGGGTTTGAGATGAGTTCTGAGCAGAGGCTCCCTCTGGTGGTTACAAACGGTGCTAGTCTGTCCAGTGAAGATTGTGAGGACTGGGAATCAGGTGTTACTGACTGGTCTTATATAAGGGAGTCACCTTCCCATCAGGGTTGCCGGTGATCAATTGTTCTGGTCTGAATCCTTTATTCCAGTTTCCCTTGTAGCCTGCTGTGTCGTGTCTGCATCTCCTGCTAACAGATAAGACATTTTCTTCTTTTTTGTTTGTGCTGTGTTTTTGCATTTTGTCCTGCACTTCTGTGGGGACCTTCAGGGTCCCCTCCGGGGGCTTCTGCCCTCTCAGTTTTGTTCAGCCACTGATGTTTGTACTTTTGCTTTTTCCTGTTTTTTCAGTGGCTGCTGTTTTGATTTTGTTACACCAGAGAACTAATTTAGGTGGAAGAGGTCGTGTGATCTCAGGTGTTTTTGAAATTAGTAGAGTTGGTGCCTTTCAGGGTTTTCTGGGATTGCAGTAAGTACCCTTCCTATCCTTTTCTATTTAGTTAGTTTGGGCCCCAGCGTTTGCTCATACTATTTTCTTTCTGTGTCAGTATTTCATCTTGTCTAACCGCCATTACATGTTTGGGGGCTTTCTGTTATCTTTGGGGTTCTGCTCCGGGGCAGATAGCTTTCCTATTTCTGTCTTTAGGTGTAGTTAGTTTCTCAGGCTGTGACGAGGCGTCTAGGACCAACGTAGGAACGCTCCACGGCTGCCTCTAGTTGTGGTGGTTAGTCAGGGTACTGCAATCTCATAGATTCCAACTGCTCTGGTGTATTGCCTTTTTTACCTGCACTCCTCAGCTACCGAAACATAACAATTTTCCAAACACCAGCGATGATCTGTTTGCCCCCTACATTAAACTACACTATAGGGTTGAGGTGTAGGGGCCCGTGTATCCTAGCGGCGACAAAGGGACTTGTCCGGGCATGCCCGGACATGTCGAGAAAACAAAGCTATGTAGGTACCATACCCGATGTGAAAAATTTATGAGCTAGAGTACATGGCACTGGGTGCTTCTGGTACGGCATGAGAGTCCGAAACACAGGTATGTTAAAAGTTTGTACAGGTATGCTAAAAAGTTTGCACGCAATTTTTTGTTGAATGCTGGTCAAAATCGTTGCATAGGTGTGGTCCTGTGCCAAAATAGGCCGGGACACGTCCCAACATGCCTGTCATCACTGCAGAAACACACTTATACATAATATGACCCGTAATCACTGCAGAAACAGACACTCACTAGCAAATAAATATATATATAAACTCTGAATAAAACTATAAGATGAGAGTCATAATGACACAATATAAACTAGAATATAAAATCCCATATGCACAATTGGCCATATACATAATATGACCCGTAATCAGTGCAGAAACAGACACTCACTAGCAAATAAATATATATAAACTCTGAATAAAACTATAAGATGAAGTCATAATGATACAATATAAACTAGAATATAAAATCCCATATGCACAATTGGCCATATACATAATATGACCCGTAATCAGTGCAGAAACAGACACTCACTAGCAAATAAATATATATAAACTCTGAATAAAACTATAAGATGAGAGTCATAATGACACAATATAAACTAGAATATAAAATCCCATATGCACAATTGTCCATATACATAATATGACCCATAATCACTGCAGAAACAGACACTCACTAGCAAATAAATATATATAAACTCTGAATAAAACTATAAGATGAGAGTCATAATGATACAATATAAACTAGAATATAAAATCCCATATGCACAATTGGCCATATACATAATATGACCCGTAATCACTGCAGAAACAGATACTCACTAGCAAATAAATATATATAAACTCTGAATAAAACTATAAGATGAGAGTCATAATGACACAATATAAACTAGAATATAAAATCCCATATGCACAATTGTCCATATACATAATATGACCCGTAATCACTGCAGAAACAGACACTCACTAGCAAATAAATATATATAAACTCTGAATAAAACTATAAGATGAGAGTCATAATGATACAATATAAACTAGAATATAAAATCCCATATGCACAATTGGCCATATACATAATATGACCCGTAATCACTGCAGAAACAGACACTCACTAGCAAATAAAATATATATAAACTCTGAATAAAACTATAAGATGAGAGTCATAATGACACAATATAAACTAGAATATAAAATCCCTGAGAGAAAATCAAATTTAAAAACACCGCACTATATCTGCTGGAATATTCACCAAACTTGTGCATGTCTAGAGAGAACACCATAACCGGGGTGTATCGCCATTTGTAGAGTCGTTTTGGTTTCACAATTAGTTCAATGCTTGAAATGTCTTTGAGCTGTATTTATTACAATAAAATCTTGTAACCTTGTTTTTACAATACCATGTCATTGCTTTTTTTAAATCATGAGGTACGTCAGTAAACTATGGAAACATATATTTTCCGTATCATCTTTGTACATAAACGTCATACACTAAGTAATGTCCCCATCCTATGCCTGTATTCTCACATGAAACAATCACTATGATAGCATACGATAACAAAACATGAACACAACATGTTGAGATTTAATTCAATTACTGTCAAAGAGCTGGAGGGCATCATGTCACAGGCACCCAGGGGCAACAAATAGTTTTATTTTAATTACAGACTAGCAGTACACAGAGATGACTTGCACAGAGAATTCACCCTACTGTTTAACAGTTTCTGACAATTTCATATACATATTATCACCGTGACCACTTCATAATGTGACCTCGCCTTGACTTCCACACACAATAGACTGATCTCTGTACATACACTAGTAAACTATATCCCTTCTATACACAATACAGTGGTAATTACTATATGTACATTCTAACAACTGAATTACTATATCTAAATAGCATCGACCTTCTCACAATTGTACTTACAGAT
The DNA here is from genome assembly GCA_033576555.1 of Oophaga sylvatica. Taxonomy (NCBI): domain Eukaryota; kingdom Metazoa; phylum Chordata; class Amphibia; order Anura; family Dendrobatidae; genus Oophaga; species Oophaga sylvatica. Next base: position 35,167 of record JARQOD010003563.1, read on the forward strand.
CATAACACACCACAATGGTAGTACACTTCTGCTAATACTAACCTATCTTTAACTGATCAAACACTGAATTACCATAGCTTGTGACCTTCACACAATTGACTTTACAGGTCATGCCCGGACATGTCTTCCCTGTGTCAGTCCTGCTAAAAGATACATCTCCAAACTTTTCTTAAATTCTTTATGGGGAAAACTAGCTGTCTTTCACATACATTTACTGTTTTTACATACATATAAAACAAACTGAAGTCTGTATTTCACTAAAACTCCTTATACATTTACTGATGTACTTAAAATCTCTCCCACAAAAAAGACCCTTATAAAAATCAAGATTCGACTTGATACAACTTTCCCCACAGTCTGATCAAATCCACAAGGCGATGGATAAAATATAAATAGACAAATAAATTCATGAATCACTTTGATTGAAATTCCCACATTCTACAGTCCAGATTTCCCAGCCACATCAAATCACAGGGAGACGGATTAAATGATAGGGGGCGTGTCGACCTGTCAGATTGAGTTTGACGAATACTGGTGCCCCTATACTACTTAGGACTTATCAGATCGGTCACTATGTCCGAGTCTGAAGCCCGGGTCTCACATAGCGATACACTAGTGATCCCGACAACGATCAGGATCGCTGGTGTATCGCTACATGATCGCTGCCAAAAAGGCAGCGATCAGCACAGCGACACTGCGGGTAACATCGCTTAGTTACCCGCAGTGTACGTTGGATACCAGCGCCCTGATGTAGGGAGCTGGTAACCAAGGTACACATCGGGTTTTCAGGCGCTGCGCGGTGCCTGGAGACCCGCTGTGTACCTTGGTTACCAGCTCCCTGCATCAGGGCGCTGGTATCCAAGGTACACAGCGGGTTTCTAGGCACAGCCCCGCGCCTGGAAACCCGCTGTGTACCTTTGTTACCAGCGGATCGCTGGTCTCCCGCCTGTCACACGCAGCGATTCGTGCCTGCCAGCGGGAGACCCGCAATCAAAAAAATGTCCAGGACATTCAGCGACGATCAGCGATACCCAGCAGGGGGGCTGATCGTCGCTGAATGTCACACACAGCGATATCGCTGGGACATCGCTGCTGCGTCACAAAACTAGTGACTCAGCAGCGATCTCGCTGTGTGAGACGGGGGCTTGACAGCCGACTGACCTTTATCTCAGCCTTGAGACACCGGAGGGTTATAGATAAGATAAATGATTTTCTTACCTAGTAGGAGGTGCACTCTCCACCCTCGAGTGGTCCGTTCTAGGATTCGAGGTCTTGTTTGCGGCTGGTCATCTCCAAACTTTCATCCTAGCCCCACGTTTGGATGCCAAAATGTTAGGGCACACGAGATGCGTGTGTGGTCATCTTAATGGTCTGCTGCCAAATTATACCAAGGAGTTGTGTCTCAAATGATTTCTGATTTTATTGGTCGAGATGCAAGGTATTTATAGAGAAAAATTAGTTTTTTTTCCCATACATTACCTCGTTTTATCTCATAATTATTGCTAGTCATTACTGATTCCTGTCGCATGTCTTTATTACTACAAGGATCATTACTCTAATGGTTAATCGGTTAGGTCTAGCGGACATCTGTCTTTGAATGCAGCATGTAACAACCCTGCCGGCATTACTGCATGGCCTCCCATCCTCCACCTGCCTTACACTGGGCCATGCTGTGAGCTCTGTCTTCTGCCGACTCCATGCTGTGTACCTCATGTCTCCTGCCTCCTCTTTGCATACTTCATGGTTGTGTGCATAGGGGGGCGGCGCTGGCACTTTCTGGTTCTTATAGAGACAGTGTGCACCTTCCTAAGGTGTCCCCAGCCAATCGCCATCGGGTACTTAAGGCATCCCCGCCCATTGAAAGATGCCTGAGCAACGATTTCTCTTAGTGCCTTGCTGCTGAGTTGCCAGGTCCTGTTTTCTGCCTTCTCTGAGGGCTTAATACACAGACCTATTACTGTGCTTACTGTCATGTATAGTGTACAGTTCCTATAGCGTCTTGTGCTTGGGTGCGAGGAAAACACAGGAGACATAGGTTGAAATGAAATGACTTGTATTACTTCATACAAGCATGCTGAAAAGTTCACACAGTTTGCAGGAACAGCGACAGGAGACACAGCAGGCCAGAGTAACTTCAAGCACTACAATAAATCTCCAAAGCAGGTTCAGGATCTCTTCTCTGTACCGTAATTCCTCTGCAAACATGGATTCACCAAACAGCAGGTTTCCAGAGTCCAAAAGTGTTCCAAGGTTCCTCAGTAGGGAATAGCTGGAGTACAAGTCCAAGGCTTCCAGGAGTCAGGTCACAGACTGACTGAAGCTTGATTCAGGAGCACTGATTGTTCAGCTGAGGCTGCTTAAGAAGCAAGAGGGAAGAATCAGGGCGGGAACATGAAAACTGGAAACTCCATATTAACTGAGGGCAAGAGCTGCAGAAAGACAGAAAGCAAAATGGCCGACGGAAAACTGAGTTTCAAGGAACATGTCAACAGAGACAAAGAACCTTACATTTACATACCTTGGTCTATACCAGTGTTTCTTGCTTAGTCCATCACCCTAGAGGCAGAATACCCAGGCCTTAGTCCCTAGTTCTTGTACCTGTTCCTGACCTTGTCTGTAGCCTTCCCCACCTACTGTGTGTATCCTTGTGTCTACTGTGGTTCTGCTCTGCTCGCCGCACCTAGCGGGTCTGCTCTGTTTGTCGCATCTAGCGGCTCTGCTCTGTTCGCCGCCTACCCTGCTGCTCTGCTCCGCCGCACCTAGCGGGTCTGCTCTGTTCGTCACACCCAGCGGCTCTGCTTTCCTCCACCTACCAGCGGGTTCTCCTCTGCACTTTCTCTGCCTACCTGCGGTACTTTAAAATAAAGTGGTACTTTATTTACTGCGCTATTGCCACAACAGGACCTCTCACTGGTCTTATTATTGAACTGCATTTAGTTCAGTATCTATTTAGTTAAAAGCATCCTAAAGTTTTTTATGATCTAGGTTGAATTCCATTGCACTAAGCACTTTATGTCAACACCTTGATTATCATTGATCGTTAGTTATCATACTTAATATTGTTGCTTTCTTAATCTCTTTACCTAATTGTGGACCAATTGTTCAATTTTTGTCCATCTTAAGCACTATATGTAACCTTGGCCCCTGTATATCGGATCATAGCAGACTTTTAATTCTATCTCATTTTTTAAAAAAATCATACAATAAAGATGTATATTTTATTTGGATTATACTCAGTGGTGGTTCATTCTTTTTTCCTCCACATTTTGAAAGTTATATTAACCTAACTTACATGTTTTGATTACAAAAACATTTCATGAACCTCAGTGTTGACAACATTTTAGAAATTGTTCTTGTGTTCAGTGAGGTATTAATAAAAATCTTACCGATCAAAGGGGGTGTACTCATTTATGCTGAACAATGTTTATTAACGTTTATAAAACACAGAACATAATTACAGTTTCTTTCCTGCATGCCTTCTCTCCTGTGTTACAAGATATGATTTATGTATGAAAGATTTCCACCATTCTGAACATGCTTCTATGTGTGACTTCTCTCATGGCTCACAAGACTTGATTTTTTTTTGTGACGCATTTCTCACACAGTTAACATGAATACGGCTTCTCTCCTAATGAATTCTCTGATGTCTAATTAGATTCCCTTTAACCGTGAAAGACTTTCCACATAGTGAACATGAATATGGCTTCTCTCCTGTATGAATTCTCTGATGTTTAATAAGATTCCTTTTATTTGTAAAGCATTTCCCACATAGTGAACATGAATATGGCTTCTCTCCTGTATGAATTCTCTCATGTGCAATAAGACTCCCTTTACCTGTAAAGCATTTCCCACATTCTGAACATGAATACGGCTTCTCTCCTGTATGAATTCTCTGATGTTTAATAAGACTCGCTTTACCTGTAAAGCATTTCCCACATACTGAACATGAATATGGCTTCTCTCCTGTGTGAACTCTCTCATGTGCAATAAGACTCCCTTTACCTGTAAAGCATTTCCCACATTCTGAACATGAATAAGGCTTCTCTCCTGTATGAATTATCTGATGTTTAATAAGACTCGCTTTACCTGTAAAGCATTTCCCACATACTGAACATGAATATGGCTTCTCTCCTGTGTGAACTCTCTCATGTGCAATAAGACTCCCTTTACCTGTAAAGCATTTCCCACATTCTGAACATGAATAAGGCTTCTCTCCTGTATGAATTCTCTGATGTTTAATAAGACTCGATTTACCTGTAAAGCATTTCCCACATTCTGAACATGAATACGGCTTCTCTCCTGCATGAATTCTCTGATGTTTAATAAGACTCGCTTTACCTGTAAAGCATTTCCCACATACTGAACATGAATACTGCTTCTCTCCTGTGTGAATTCTCTCATGTGCAATAAGACTCCCTTTACCTGTAAAGCATTTCCCACATACTGAACATGAATACGGATTCTCTCCTGTGTGAATTCTCTGATGTGTAACAAGATTCTCTTTCGCTGTGAAGGACTTCCAGCATTCCGAACATGAAAATGGCTTTTCTCCTGTATGAATTCTCTGATGTCTAATAAATTGTGATTTATATGTAAAGCATTTCCCACATTCTGAACAGGAGTATTTCTTTTTTCCTTTGTGTTTTCTTTGTGCTAAAACATCTGAGCTTTTAGTAAATTGCTTGTCACACTGAAATCTTGTATCCACTTTGTCACCTGGAATTGTGGTAACAATGTGAGATTGCTCAGGAGAGGGATTCTCTTGATTAGGAGGATTATAAGAAAGTGAAGTGCTGTGAAGTCCAGGAGGTCCATGAAGGGTAATGAGGGTTTCTCCATTAGAGTGCTTCCCGATATCTTCTTTACAATTTAGTGATAATCCGTTATTCTCACAAGGATTTCCTATAGGGATGAAAGATAGATTGGATTAGATTTTTTTTTCGACGACACAAAAGGGATTTCTAATTTTTTTATGGAGCTAACAATGAAAACCCTCATCAGTAAAAGTACCAGTAATAAGGAAGACAACTACATACCATAACATTAACACAATGACGGGTAAAATGAGTAACACTTATAAACTGGTGACATTGGCACAAGTCAGGGGTGGCAGAGATAGGCAGCAAATAGACGGCTCTTAAAGGTAACCGGTCATCAGGAATTACCCCCCTAATGTACCACCAGCGATATTTCACTCTCGTAGCAAGCTTCCTATCATGCCTTAGTGTAGAAAAGTGTCCATGCAATTAAAAATGGAGCTTTAATATTTCAGTACCGTATGAAAATGAGATCGACTAATCACAAATGTGGCCCTACATCCAGGAGCAGTCGAGCTCCAGCCACTGTAATCATGTCCTCAGTGTAACGACCCCCTGCGCAACCTACCGCAGGGGGCTGCACACTGAAATAGGAGAAGAAACTGGGGAAAGGAGGTGAACTCACTAGATGATGCACATGACCTGTCCCACGTGACTCTGGGAGAGTGGCCGGGGAACGGCAGTGAACTCACTAGTCTGTGCACAGGACCTGTCCCACGTGACTGCAGGGGAGTGGCTGGGGGCGGAGCCAAGTGCCGACGGCCAGCAGGGACAAAGAAAACCAGAGACTAGTCAATGCATGCGGAGGTCAAAACCGAGAGATCCGGGAGGTACCGTGGACTGAGACGTAGGGGTAGTCAAGTCGAAGCCAGATGTCAAAATCAGAACTATCAGTGCAGTACAATAGGGACAAACTGTAACAGAGTAACAATAGCCAAGCCAGAAGGTCAGAACCGAAGCAGACAATAGTACCAAAACATGAGACAGAGAACAGAGTGAGAGGACAGACCAGGTTATACACAGGAGGCAATCAAGCAATGCAGTACACATGCACACCAGGGGGTCAGACACACAGTCAGAACGAAAGTATAACTGACAAAGAATCTTAGCCAGGAAGAGGTATATATGTCCCTCCCAGATCCAAGAGGCACACAACATTAACCCCATGACGGCAGGGGTGGAACCCCATCCGTAACCATGACGGTACCCCCCTCTTAACGGGGGCCTCTGAACCGCAAGACTTCCCTGGATGCCTGGCATGAAAAACCCCAACCAGTCGATCGGCATGCACCGAACTGGCCTGGACCCATGTCCGGTCCTCCAGGGCATACCCCTTCCAATGTACTAAATTCTGAAGCTTCTGACGCACTCACCTTGAGTCAATGATGCATCCTACCTCGTACTCCAGCTGCCCCTCCACCAATACCGGTGGAATGTTGGCCGAGGAATCATCCTCAACCGCCCCCAATGGTTTTAAGAGGGACCTAAGAAAAACATCAGATATTTTGAAGGAGGCGGGAAGCTGTAACCTGTATGCCACTGGATTGACTATTTCCACGATCTTGTATGGCCAATGAACTTACGGCCCAACTTCATTGAGGGGACCTTGAGTTTGATATTGCAAGTGGAAAGCCAAACCTTCTCCCCCACAACAAACGCCGGACCAAATCCCCTCTTCCTGTCTGCAAACCATTTGTATCTCTCCTGCGCCTTGGAGATATTCCTCTGAACCTCCCTCCACAAAGTTTTCAAACATTGTACAACACTCTCAACCCCCGGATAACCTGAATCCATGCGAGAAAATTCCCCGAAATGATGGTTAAACCCATAGTTGACCTGAAAGGGAGACTTCCCGATAGACTGACTCACATGACCGTTAAAAGCAAATTCTGCCATGGGCAACACCTCACAATAGTCCTCCTGTCTGGAAGAGGCCAAACATCTAAGAATTTGTTCTAAAGACAGGTTTGTGTGTTCAGTCTGACCGTTAGACTCCGGGTGATAAGCAGAAGAAAATGATAACGTAATCCCCAATTTCTTGCAGAGAGCCTTCCAAAACTTGGCCACAAACTGCACACCCCTGTCCGTCACCACATGAATAAGCGGGCCAAAGCTTCAGCAGACGGTAGAGCGGGCAGAGGTACAAAATGAGCCTGTTTGGAGAAGCTATCAACCACTACCCACACCACAGTGTTGCCTCTAGAAAGAGGAAGATTTGTGATAAAATCGATGGACATGTGTCCATGGTCTATCTGGAATTGGCAAAGGCACGAATTCCCTGGCGGCCAGCAATGAGAACTCTTTGAACGGGCACAAACCCTACAAGCAGACACAAACTTTTTAATATCTGCTACCATCGAGGGCCACCATAAACCCATAGCAACTGCTCCATGGGTGGCCGAAACCCCAGGAAGGGCACTCAATGCAGAATCATGAAACTCCTGCAGGAGTCTGTGACGAAAATGTTTAGGTACAAACAATTTGCCTGGAGGTTTATTACAGGGGGCCAGTGCCTGGGCCTCTAAAACCTCTCTCTCTCTCTAAGGCTAGTTTCACACTAGTGTATGGCTGAGAAGCGGAGGGATGCGGACGTCCTCCGTGAAGCTCTGCCCACGGTCGTACCTCCTCCGGTCAGCTCCGCCTACGTCGGCATGCGTATCCTATCTTTAACATTGGGTACGCCGGCCGTGCCGATGTATGCGGATGACGCCGCATGCGTCGTTTTGACGGTACGGCGACTGAAACAAAATGCAACATGTTGCGTTCGGCACAGGTCGCCGCACCGTCAAAACGACGCATGCGGCGTCATCCGCATACATCGGCACGGCCTGCGTACCCAATGTTAAAGATAGGGTACGCACGCCACATGCCGACGTAGGCAGAGCTGACCAGAGGAGGTGCAGCTGTGGGCGGAGCTTCACGGAGGACGTCCGCATCCCTCCACAGTTCAGCCATACGCTAGTGTGAAAACTGACGAAGGTTAGATCCGAAACGCGCGTCAGGGCGTGTCTCTGCAGTCACTAGCTCTGTCAACACACAGGTAATTTATTTGGCCATGATGAGATTTATGTTCCAATGATTGACCTCTGTATATGTGGATATCTGCTTGGCCATTGTGGGCAATTAAGCACTTTATACATAGCACTTTTCGCACTAAGATTGCACCGTATTTTGTTTTTTTGCACACTTACCCAAATGGTGTAGTTGTGTGTTCATCACTTGATATTATTGAGTGACACTTTTTGAGTTTTATGAATCAATTTTTGTATACATTCAGATATCTATTATCATTATTTGTACAGATTTTACACTCTTTCACTTATTCCATGTTATTTATTACACTTTTGTAATTTACATGTTATGCCCCGTGCTTAGTATACTTTCCTAATAACATGCATGGTATTTGTATCTTGTGACTGCAGGTATTTTTATATATTATTTTTATATGCCATTTTTTGCACCATTGAATTGTTTTTAGAATTATGTACTAATAAAGTAATTTACCACTTTTTATAAATTGTCCCTTTTTCATGACCTTTCATGTTTGGTGTTTCCTCCATTCTTCTAGTGTGAAACTAGCCTAAGTCAGATGAAGTTTCGGCCACCACCACCCCTGGATGAAGAATGGAGTGTTGTGAATGTGTTAGAAATGAATTCTGAGCAGAAGCTCCCTCTGGTGGTTACAAACAGTACTGAACTATTCAATGAAGATTGTGAAGATTGGCAATCAGGTGTTACAGACTGGTCTTATATAAGGGAGGTTCCCTCCCATCAGGGTTGCCGGTGATCAATTGTTCTTGTCTCAACTTTGGTTCCTGGTTCACTTGGAAGCTTGCTGTGTCTTGCCTGCATCTTCTGTAACAGATAAGATATTTTCTGCTTTTATTTTTGTGCTTGCTTTTTGCATTTTGTCCTGCACTTCTGTGGAGGTCAGCCAGGTACCCTCCGGGGGCTTGTGCTCCTCTCAATTTTATCTGAGCCACTGTTATTTGTTCATTTGCCTTTTCCAGTTTTTTCAGTAGCTGCTGCTTAGTTTTGTTACACCAGAGAACTAATTTAGGTGGTAGAGGTCTTGTGATCTCAGGTGTTTTTGCAATTAGTGAGTTGGTATTTTTTTAGGGTTTTTTGGATTGCAGTAAGTGTCCTTCCTATCCTTTTCTTTCTAGGAAGATTGGGCCCCAACGTTTGCTCATACTATTTTCTGTCTGTGTCTGTATTTCCTCTTGTCTAACCGCCATTACATGTTTGGGGGCTTCTTATGTTCTTTGGGATCTGCTTAGGGGGAAGATAGTTTTCCTCTTTCAATCTTTAGGTGTAGTTAGCTTCTCAGGCTGTGATGAGGCGTCTAGGACCAACGTAGGTACGCTCCACGGCTGCCTTTAGTTGTGGTGGTTAGTCAGGTACTGCAATCCAGTAGATTCCAACCTCTCTGGTGTATTGCCTTTTTTGCCTGCTCTCCTCAGCTACCAAATCATAACAATGGAGGCTCTGGAGGGGACACAGGATCAAAACTTCAGGATAAAGCATTTGCCTTAACATTTTTAGATCCTGGGCAAAAAGTGATGGTAAATAGAAATCAGGGATAAAAAAGGGTCCACCGAGACTGTCTGGGGGTCAATCTTTTGGCAGAATCGATATAGGCTAAATTTTTGTGATCGGCGATCACGGTTACAGGGTGAACTGCCCCCTCCAAAAATGCCTACATTCTTCGAAGGCCAACTTGACCACCAAAAAAGATCCCTATTGCCTACATCATAATTACTCTCGGCAGAAGAGAACTTCTTAGAAAAGGTGCAAGGTTTAAGATTAGTAAGGGTGGCAGGACTCTGAGACAAAACTGCCCCCACCCCTACCTCAGAAGCATCGACCTCTACGATAAAAGGTTAAAAGGTTTAGACGGATCTGGCTGGACCAACACAGCGGAAGTAAAACATTTTTTCAAAGCCAGAAAAGCATTTTTTGCAGGTACAGACCAATTCTTTACATCAGCCCCCTTACGTGTGAGATCAGTCAGGGGCTTAACCACCTGCGAAAAACCCTTAATAAACTTTCTGTAATAATTAGCAAAGCCCAAAAGCCATTGCAATCCCTTCAAATCTCGAGGTTGCACCCAATCCGTAATGGTTTGGACCTTTTTTGGATCCATGCCGAATCCCTCCCCAGACACAACCAAACCCAAAATGGATAATTCTTGTACAAAGAATGAACATTTCCCCAATTTGGCATACAAATGATTTTCCCTGAGTCTCATAAGCACCATGCGCAGATGATGCAATTGAGTTTGACTATCCATGGAATACACCAGAATATCATCCAAGAAGATAACCACAAAACGTCCAATTAAGTCTGAAAAAATGACATTAATGAAATTCTGGAAAATAGCGGGAGCGTTAGTGAGTCCGAAGGGCATGACCAAGTTTTCAAACAGCCCCTCAGTCGTAAGGAAAGCCGTCTTCCACTCATCCCCTTCCAGGACCCTTATGAGGTTATAGGCCCCTCGTAAATCAAGAACCATTTTGCCCCGGTAAGTTGGTTACATAAATCTGGAATCAGGGGAAGTGGGTACGTGTTTTCACTGTAATTTTGTTCAGTTCCCAAAAGTCGAGGCACGGCTGCAAACCACCATCTTTTTTTTTTTTTTACAAAATAAACCACCGCTGCCACAGGCGAGACAGAAGGGCTAATATGCCCCTTGCGGAGACGCTCAGTAATATACTTCTTCATGACTTGGCGCTCAGGCCCGACAAATTAAATAGACGAGCCTTAGGTAACTTGGCTCCTGGGATCAACTCAATGACACAATCGTAGGGTCTATGTGGTGGTAGCGCCTCAGCCTCACTTTCAGAAAACACGTCTTCAAAGTCCTTCAGGTACTCCGGAATACCCTCCAGACCGACAGACGACACTGATACAGATTTTAAAGGGGTGAATAATGGCCCCACATTACAACACAAGCCGTTAGCCTTACACCCCCAATGGACTATCTCTCCAGCGACCCAATCAATGTTAGGATTGTGACATCGAGGGCAAGGCATACCTAACACCAAACCTGCAGGCAAATTATATAAAACAAAACAGCTCAACTTTTCCACATGAGCAGAACCCACTCTCAGGGAGAAAACCTCAGTTCTGAAGCAGATACTTTCTCGCGTGAGAGGAGAGGAGTCAATGGCAACAATTTTGACTGGAGATTCAAGCTTGACTGTTGTGAACACGCTGGAGGCGACTTCGGAGCTGGGGCTCCCTCCGGTGGTAGCTGAGGGTAATGAACCAATTGCTGAATGGCTTTCAGCTGGCTCTGAATGGTCTGATATAAGTGACCTAAACTCCCATCAGCCTTGCCGGTAATCAATTGTTCTTCCAGGTCTTGCTTGGAGCTCAGCTTGCATTCCTGCTTTGATTCAGATAAGTGATTTGCTGTTTTTTTTCCCTCTGGTTGGATTTTCCTTGCTGGTTTGCTGCCTTGCAGTGGACTTCAGACTGGTCCCCATTTGGGACCAGGTAGTGGAGAGGTTGTCTCTCTCTCAAGAGAAGGCCCAGCGGTTTGCCAACCGGCATAGGACTGATGGTCCTCGTTTTAAAGTGCGGGACTTGGTATGGTTGTCCTCAAGAAATATCCCTATGAAGGTTGCATCTCCAAAATTTAAGCCAAGGTTCATTGGACCTTATAAGATCATGGAAATTCTTAATCCGGTTTCCTTCCGTTTGTTTCTTCCAGGGACATTTAAGATCCATAACGTGTTCCACAAGTCCTTATTGAAGAGGTTTGTCGAGCCAGTGGTTCCTATGGCTGCGCCTCCCGACCCTGTTTTGGTTGAGGGCAATTTGGAGTATGTGGTTGAGAAAATATTGGATTCTCGTTTTGCTAGACGGAAACTCCAGTATTTGGTTGAGTGGAGAGGTAATGGTCAGGAGGACAATTCTTGGGTGTTTGCTTCGGACATCCATGCTAGGAGACTGATCCGTGCCTATCATCGAGCTCATCCTGATCGGCCTGGTTACGCAGGTGAGGGTTCGGTGACCCCTCCTCAAGGGGGGGTACTGTTGTGAACACGCTGGAGGCGACTTCGGAGCTGGGGCTCCCTCCGGTGGTTGCTGAGGGTAATGAACCAATTGCTGAATGGCTTTCAGCTGGGTCTGAATGGTCTGATATAAGTGATCTGAACTCCCATCAGCCTTGCCGGTAATCAATTGTTCTTCCAGGTCTTGCTTGGAGCTCAGCTTGCATTCCTGCTTTAATTCAGATAAGTGATTTGCTGTTTTTTTTTGTCCTCTGGTTGGATTTTCCTTGCTGGTTTGCTGCCTTGCAGTGGATTTCAGACTGGTCCCCTTTTGGGGCCTGGCGCTGCAATTGTACTGTTTGTGTTTACACTTTTGCTCTGTTCTTATGTCACTTTTTATTTGCTGAATTGCTGTGTGTTACACCAGAGATCTGATTTAGGTGGTAGAGATGTGTGATCTCAGGTTTTTTGTTAATCAGAAGTGTTGGTATTTTTGTCAGGGTTTTTTGGGTTGCAGTCAGAATTCTTTCCTATACTTTTCTATCTAGACAGAATTGGGTCCCAGTGTTTGCTCATTCTATTTTCTGTCTGTGTTCATATTTTCTTCTTGTCTAACCGCCATTACATGTTTGGGGGCTTCCTATTTCTTTGGGGGTTCTGCTATGGGGCAGTTAGCTTTCATCTTTCTGCCTTTAGGTGTAGCTATCTCTCCGGCTGTGACGAGGCGTCTCGGATCACCGTAGGTACCCTCCACGCCTACTTCTAGTGTTGCGGTTAGTTTAGGGTCCTGCAACCCAATAGTTTCCAGCCTCTCTGGTGTATTGCTACTTTGGCTATTTTTGCTATTTCTCCTCAGCTACCGAAACATAACACTTGACTGTCCCTATCTTATTAAGTATCACTACACTAGCGTCAATCAGATTGATGGTAGAACCACAGTCAACAAAAGCGGTAGTCACAACGGGACCGCCAGCAATTTCCAACTCCACCTGGAAAAGGATTTTAGCAAGTGAGGAAAAAAGTACCTGGGGGTCTGGGCAACCTCCTAGACCGTTACCCAGACTTAGGCGTTTCCCGACGTCTTCACTGATGAAGGCCAAGGGGGACAGTCCCTTTTCCAATGTCCAGAGGCACCACAGTAGAAGCATAGTAGGTTGTCTCTGTGGCGTCTTCTTTCTCTTTCTTTCAACGAGATAGCATCAACCTCCATGAGTTCAGGTGTGGACGCAGTGTCGCCCAGGTTGGAAAATAAAGGGGCCTCCTGCTGTATCACCCCTCTAGCATGGAGCCTTTGGTCCATACAAACCGCCTGAGTCATGGCGTCCTCCAAGGTATCGGGGGAGGATGTAACACCAGAGCGTCCTGTAGACGGTTGGAAAGGCCCTACGGAACAATGCCCTCAGGGCAGCGTCGTTCCATGATTTCTCTGCAGCCCAGCGCCTAAACTCAGAGCAAAACCATTCTGCTGAGTGCTTCCCCTGTGCCACACTCATCACCATATCCTCAGCCAGACGCACTATCAGGCTCACCGTAAATGTGAGACGCAGAAAAAGATTAGTTCAGCTCACCTCCCAAGGCTCTCAATGGCCGATCCGAGCTAGGACACGTCACTGCCAGACGTATAACACAATGTCGATAAGAAGAAAAGGGTCCAGCTCCAGAAGTAAAATAGAAAAATATTTATTGATTAAAAAATAGACATGGCTGCTATATTCATCACAACCCCGCAGGGATCACCGCATGATAACAAGAGAGGGTCTGAGACGCGCTTCGAGCACCAAGTGGAGACAGAGCATATTTTACAGGGAGATTGACCGCATTTATAATAACCCACAGGAGATAACCTGTTACTATCCGAGCGATTTCTGTTCGGATTAAGAAGACTGGGAGATAAAAATTTACCCAGAGTTGGCGCTCTTCTAGAAACAAATCTGACACCATCAACCAATATGTTGTCCATGATATCATCATTTCGTAACAAATATAAATTTTTATTAATTATGTTACAGATATTTTTAAATTAGGGACTATAAGTAAGCACCAAAGTCGGACGATCTTTTTGAATGTGCATATGACGAGAAGAGGTATCAGGATTAATTAGAATAACTCTAGTTTTATTATTCACAATATCTGTAGCTCTATTTAATGTCCAATTAGGGTAACCCCGTTTGTTTAGACGTTGTTTTATCGCTAGAGATTCTCTCTGATAAGAGACTAGCTCACTGCAGTTTCTTTTAGCCCAAGTTAATTCTCCCACAAGGATTGCCCTGATTGTATGAGCAGGATGAAAACTTCGGGCATGTAATATTGTATCACATGACCTGACGCCTCTCATACAGCCAAACCAGATCTCCGCTTTGCACTGACGAGGGGCAGTACCCCGAAACACAGTGTCTGCAAATTGAGATTCTGGTTTGGCTATTATCCTAGGTCATGTGATAAGGCTCGTTAAAGGGTCAACATTGACTTGTAGGATTGCTACCTTCCAATAGGTGGCACTAGAGTTCTAGCTCTCTTCCTCTGTGAAAAGACAATTTGCATAATTAGCATATTTCCCAGAGCGGCTTTAAGTCCCTTCATCTCGGCATGCTTAGCATGTTGATCTCCGCAAGGAGTGACGATACTTCTTGGATACTGATATTTAACAGTGATCTTATTAAGGAGACGATAATCAATACACGGCCTCAATGAGCCATCCTTTTTGGCCACAAAGAAAAAGCAGACACCCAAGGGTGAAGAGGATGGTCTGATATGAACCTTCTCCAATGACTCCTTGATATAAGATGACATAGCCTCATGCTCAGGTACAGATAAATTGAAGAGCGACCCTTGGGAAATTTACAACCGGGTACTAAGTCAATAGCACAATCATAACTCCTATGAGGAGGCAAGGATGCAGATTACTCTCACTAAACACATCAGAAAAATCAGCCAAATAGCCGGGATCTCCTGAGACTGGGGGAGGTAAAAAACACAGGAGTATCACCATGAACACATTGACAACCCCAACTGGCCACAGACACAGACTTCCAATCCAAAACAGGATTATGAGTCTATAACCAAGGGAAACCAGAAATAATGTCATGTAGATTATGCAACACTAAAAATGTACAAGTTCTCTTGGTGGTTCGGGGCTACCCGCATTATCACCTGGGTCCAAAACTAGGGTTTATTCTCCGACAAAGGGGTAGAATCAATGCACAGCAAAGGAATAGGAGTCCGCAGGGGTATCATAGGAAAACCACAATGTTTGGCAAAATTAAAATCCATCAGGTTCAGGGCTGCTCCTGAACCACAAAAGCCTGAGCAGAAAATGAGGACAAGGAGCAAATCAAGGTAACAGTCAAGAGAGATTTAGACTGTACATTGCCCAAAACAAATGAGCGCAAAAAACGTCTTCCCCGCTTAAGGCAGACGGAAATAGTATGAGAAGTATCTCCACAGTAGAAGCACAACTTATTATGCTTCCGAAATTCTCGACGCTGAGCCCCAGAAACTACTCCCATTACACTGCATGGGCTCAGGGGCCCGTTCGAAAGGCAAAACAACCTCCCGCATAACTTTAGTTCACGCAAGCGTCGGTCAATTTGAATAGCTAATGACATAGAATCGTTGAGCCCCGAGGACAGGAAATCCCACCATAACATCCTTTACAGTCTCTGCCAGACCTTTCTGAAAAAGAGCCACTAGGGCATCATCGTTCCATTTAGTAAGAACTGCCCATTTTCAGAATTTCTGACAATATAACTCTGCTGTTTCCTGACCTTGGTTCAATGCCAATAAGGTTTTCTCAGCTTGATCAATCACATTAGGTTCATCATACAATAAGCCCAGAGCCTGAAAAAACGTATCAACATTAGCCAAAACAGGATCCCCAGGTGTCAGAGAAAACGCCCAGTCCTGAGGGTGTCCACGTAACAGGGAGATGACAATTTTAACCTGCTGCACAGAGTCCCCAGAGGAATTAGGTTTCAACGCAAAAAAACAATTTACAGTTATTCTTAAAATTCGAAAATTTAGACAGATTCTCCAAAAAACAAATCAGGAATAGGGATCTTAGGTTCTGCAGTAGACAACTGAGCGAGATGGAAAATTTTCCGAACTGCAGCAGCAAGCAGCTCAACACGATCGGACAAATGCTTAATGTTTTGAATACTCTGGAGACGACTTCTGAGCTGGGCTCCCTCCGGTGGTTGCTGAGAGTAATGAACCAATTGCTGAATGGCCTTCAGCTGGCTCTGAATGGTCTGATATAAGTGACCTGAACTCCCTCTTCAGCCTTGCCGGTTATCAATTGTTCTTCCACGTCTTGCTTGAAGCTTAGCTTGCATTCCTGCTCTCATTCAGATAAGTGATTTGCTGTTTTTTTTCCTCTGGTTGGATTTTCCTTGCTGGTTTGCTGCTTAGCAGTAGACTTCAGCCTGGTCCCCTTTTGGGGCCTGGCGCTGCAATTGTACTGTTTGTGTTTGCACTTTTGCTCTGTTGCTATGTCACTTTTTATTTGCTGAATTGCTGTGTGTTACACCAGAGATCTGATTTAGGTGGTAGAGATCGTGTGATCTCAGTTTTTTGTTAATCAGAAGTGTTGGTATTTTTGTCAGGGTTTTTTTTGGGTTGCAGTCAGAATTCTTTCCTATACTTTTCTATCTAGACAGATTGGGCCCCAGTGTTTGCTCATTCTATTTTCTGTCTGTGTTCGTATTTTCTTCTTGTCTAAAAGTCATTACATGTTTGGGGGCTTCCTATTTCTTTGGGGGTTATCCTACGGGGCAGTTAGCATTCATCTTTCTGCCTTTAGGTGTAGCTATCTCTCCGACTGTGACGAGGCGTCTAGGATCACCGTAGGTACGCTCCACGGCTACTTTTAGTGTTGTGGTTAGTTTAGGGTCCTGCAACCCAATAGTTTCCAGCCTCTCTGGTGGATTGCTTCTTTGGCTACTTTTGCAATCTCTCCTAAGCTACCGAAACATAACAGTATTACCGACCAAACTGAAAATTATATAGTACTCAACAGAAGGGAAAAATAGTAAAAGGAAAAAGAAAAAAGGGAGTTGTCAAAAAAAATTTTTTTTTTTCTGTTTGTTGCATTTTTTCCCTCTTTTTCTCTGGGTGCTGAGGAGGATTTTTTTTTTCCCTCAATGGAGTTTGCACAGTTGTCTGGCCGCGTGGAGCAGCTTGCCACTGAGGTTCAAAGTATTGCTACCTATCTTGCTAGGTTGCCGGTTGTGTAACCTAGGATACCCATACCAGATTTATTTTTGGGGGATCAGTCTAACTTTCTGAATTTCAAAAATAACTAAGTTGTTTTTTGCCTTAAAGCCTAAGTCCTCAGGGAACGCAGCACAGCAGGTTCAAATTGTCATCTCTCTGCTGCGCCGCGGCCTCAGGATTGGGCTTTTTCCCTGACACCTGGGGATCCTGTTTTGAATGATGTTGATGCATTTTTTCAGGCTCTGGGGTTATTGTACGATGAGCCTAATGTCACTGATCAAGCTGAAAAGACCTTGTTGGCATTAAATCAGGGTCGTGAAGACGCTGAGCTGTACTGTAAGAAATTTCGAAAGTGGGCAGTCCTGACCAAATGGAATGATGATGCTTTGGCAGCCCTTTTTCGGAAGGGTCTGTCAGAAAATGTAAAGGACGTTATGGTGGGATTCCCTGTTCCCTCTGGTCTCAATGATTCTATGTCTTTGGCTATTTAAATTGACAGACGTTTGCGTGAGCACAGAGGTATGCGTGAGATAGTGTTGCCTTGTGAGCCAGCTCCTGAGCCCATGCAGTGTGATGGGTGACTTCTGGGGCTCAGCGTCATGAGTTTCGAAAGCGCAATGGGTTATGTTTCTACTGTGGTGACGCTTCTCATGCTATTTCCGTCTACCCTAAGCGGGGAAGACGTTTTGCGTGCTCAGTTGTCTTGGTAGTGTTCAGACTAAATTTCTGTTGACTGTTACCCTGATTTGCTCCCTGTCCACATTTTCGGCTCAGGCTTTTGTTGATTCAGGAGCAGCTATTAACCTGATGGATTTTGACTTTGCCAAACATTGTGGGTTACCCATGATACCCCTGTGGAAGTCTATTCTTTACTGGGCATTGATTCTACCCTTTTGGCGGAGAATAAACCCCAGTTTTTTACTCAGGTGATAATGAGGGTTGAACCAGAGGAGAGTTGCAAATTTCTAGTGTTGCATAATCTGCATGATATTATTGTACTGGGTTTCCCTTGGTTACAGACTCATAATCCTGTTTTGGATTGGAAATCTGTGTCTGTGACCAGTTGGGGCTGCCAATGTGTTAATACTGACACTCTGTTTTTTCTGCCTCTCCCCAGTCTCAGGATGTCCCTGACTTTTTGACTGATTTTTCGGATGTGTTTAGTGAGAGTAAGTCTGCATCCTTACCTCCTCACAGGAGCTATGACTGCGCTATTGAGTTAGTGCCTGGTGGTAAATTTCCTAAATGTCGCCTTTTTAATTTATCTGTACCTGAACGCGATGCTATGCGATCTTATATCAAGGAGTCTTTGGAGAGGGTCATATCAGACCATCCTCTTCACCCTTGGGTGCCGGTTTTTTCTTTGTGGCCAAAAAGGATGCTTCATTGAGGCTGTGTATTGATTATCGCAGGGCCGGCTCCAGGTTTTTATGGGCCCCGGGCGAAAGAGTCTCAGTGGGCCCCCTTAACACAGACCACGATTCATGATGCACAGATACTGCAGAGAAATATGGGTATAGCACAACGCCAAACACTTCTTTTCTTCCATTACATGACTGATACCTATTGTAAATTGCACAATAGCTCAAAAACCGCCAAATCCTCACAGCACACAGTACAGACCGGACAGTATAGTCCTCCATACAATATTATGGGCACCACATAGTCTCCCCCTCATCACCCATATAATACCCCATGCAGGATGTCACCCCGCCATCCCCCATATAATGCTCCATACAGAATACTGGACCCAATATAATGCTCCATACAGAATACTGGACCACATATAATGCTCCATACAAAATATGGAGCTCTCCTCTACACTGTGCTGCGTTCTGTACTGTTACGGCTCAGGAAAGGGCGCTGTGGAAAGACTCCCCATCATCATTATCATTGCCTCCCATTAATATCATCATCATTGCCTTCCCATTATCATTGCCTCCCCATCATCATTATTGCCTCCCCATTAATATCATCATCATCATTGCCTTCCCATTATCATTGCCTTCCCATTAATATCATCATCATCATTGCCTTCCCATTATCATTGCCTCCCCATCATCATCATTATCATTGCCTCCCCATTAATATCATTATCATCATTGCCTTCCCATTATCATTGCCTCCCCATCATAAATCATCGCCTCACAATACTGCCTCCCACCACCATCACACATATAGCACCGCAGGCAGCACTTTCTCACATACACACAGGCAGACACACACACACGTAGGCACACACACACACACACACACACACTGATACACACAGACAGACACACACACACACAGATCTCACCTGTCCGGCGTCCTCGCGCTCTCTGCCACAGCCGGCAGCTGAATGATGTCATTCAGCGGCGCTGCTGTGAGAGAGGAAGCGCCGGCGCCCCCTGGAGCTCGGAGCTGCGGCAACGGTGGCACGGGTGAGGTAAGTATTGTGCCGGCCCTGGTTCCCCTCCTTCAACTTGCGGCGTGCCGCACTGCAACAAAGTACCGGATCGCAGTTAAGAAATCTCCCCGGTTCGGGGAACCGACTGCTTTTTTAACAACCGGTTCCACCGTACCGGGGAGAACCGGCTGAATCCCACCCCTGGAACCGCAACTTTAGTAAGTCCTGACTTGTGCTGCTGTCAGTGAAGATGTGGTTGGAATTCCCATTCATTTATTTTCAAATTAAGGCCACTTCTCCACTGACAAAAGTGTGCGACAGGACCCCAATCTTGAGATAGATATGGGTGCCATTGATGGGAGCCACATGTACTATACATTTAGGACATACTAGGTGGATATGCCATAACTATATGAGGCGCGTATACGCCTTTAATAAATATGTTACATGCCATTATGTATAAAACCTATAGCACAGAAAAAGTGGATCAGCTGTCCACAATAAACAACCAGTAATGCCCCACTTTTTGAGTGTACTACAATTTTACATGAGGCCTTTTTTTGTTTGCCAATAGCAATCAGGTCACAGCAATTAATTTCTGAATCTCTCTCATCCTCCCTCCAGCTGAACCATGACCTATATGACGTTATGAGTAAGCTAGAGAAACAACATTCCAGAAAAAGTCTTTGTTGTTAAAGGAGTCAAAAGGTAGTTTAGTTTACATAATATAACACATAAAATTATCACTCTTGAAGTTAACCCCTTCCCGACCATTGACGCCTACGTTGGCGTCATGAAAACCTGTGCCATCCCGACCCATGACGTACGGGCCAACGTGAGGCCGTACTATGCTATAAATCATGTTCCTGCGGGTCGGGTGACCGAAATCACTGAAAGGTCACTTGACCCGCAGGCACAGGACCCCTGGCATCACCACAGGGGGGTTTGGCTTAACCCCCACGTGGTTACGATCGCTCTGATTGGCTGTTAAAAGTGAAACAGCCAATCAGAGCGATTTGTAATATTTCACCAATGAAACTGGTGAAATATTACAATCCAGCCAAGGCCGATGCTGCAATAGCATCTGCCATGGCTGGAGACCGCGATCTGACCCCCCCACATGGAGTCACGGCGGTGATCGGCCGCCGCCACCGAAAGATGGCAGTGACCGGTCACCGCCGTCACTATCTGCTCCCCTGCTCCTGCGATCTGCTGCCCCCACCTTCCGATCCCCCCCCCTCACCATCCGACCCCCCCTACTCACCTCTCCCGGTCCACTGACGTCCCTGGATCCGTCCCGGCGGCTGCCCGGGATTCTTCATGGGTGCCGCCATCTTGGAAAATGGCGGGCGCATGCGCAGTGCGCCCGCCGGCCGGCGCATGCGCAGTGCGCCCTCCAGTGTTTAAAAATTTATTTTGATCACTGTGATAAACTGTCACAGTGATCAAAAAAAAAAAAGTAAATGAAGCCCCCCCCTGTCATAGGTAGGGACAAATAATAAAATATTTTTTTTTTTTTCCCTAGCGGATTTTGCTGCTGATCCGCAGCTGATTTTGCTGCGGATCCGCGGCGGATATTGCTGCTGATCCGCGGCGGATATTGCTGCTGATCCGTGGCTGATTTTGCTGCGGATCCGCGGCGGATTTTGCTGGGGATCCGCGGCTTATTTTGCTGCGGATCCGCGGCTGATTTTGCTGCGGGACCTGCTGCTGATCCGCGGCGGATATTGCTGCTGATCCGCGGCGGTTTTGCTGCTGATCCGCTGCGGATTTTGCTGCAGATCCGCAGCGGTGATTTTGTTGCGGATCCGCAGCGGATTTGGCGCTGCGGATCCACAGCAGATCCAGAAACCATGTACAGTACAATGCAAATAAATGGTTAAAAAAAACGCTGTGCACATGCGGATTTGCTGCGGTTTTAAATCCGCAGCATGTCAATTCTTTGTGCGGATTCCGCAGCGGTTTTACACCTATTCCATTATAGGTGTAAAACCGCAGGGAAAAACCGCAGCAAATCCGCGCTAAATTCGCAGGTAAAACGCAGGTCATTTTACCTGCGGATTTAAGAAAAATCCGCAAGTGAATCCGCAACGTGTGCACGGGGCCTCAGGGTTAGACTGGGTTCATATTGCATTATGGCAGTCCGTTAGATGGACTGCGTTTCACCGCGGTATAACGCGGTGTAACGCAGTCCGTTAACGCTGCCATTCACCCCATTTGTGTGCGTCATTCAGTGACGGAGCCTCGGACACGGGCTGCAGTGTCTGGGCTCCGTCACCGCTAGCACAGATGAATCATCTGCTGATTCATCTGCGCTAGCGGGTATAGCACAACGCGATCGCGTTATGCTATACCGTTACCAGCTGGTCAACACTACATGTTGAACGGGCTGGTAAAACGCAATATGAACCCAGCCTTAGGGTTAGAACTAGGGTTAGCATTAGGGTTAAGGTTATAATTAGGGTTAGGGTTGGAATTAGGGTTAGGCTTGTGGTTAGGTTTATGGTTAGAGTTGGGATTAGGGTTAGGGGTGTGTTGGGGTTAGGGTTATGGTTTGTATTAGGGTTAGGTGTGTGTAGGGGTTAGGGTTGGAGTTAGAATTGAGGGGTTTCCACTATTTAGGCACATCAGGGGGTCTCCATACGCGACATGGCGCCACCATTGATTCCTGCAAATTTTGCGTTCAAAAAGTCAAACAGTGCTCCCTTTATTCCAAGCCCCGACGTATGCCCAAACAGTGGTTTATCCCCACATATGGGGTATCAGCGTACTCGGGAAAAATTGCACAACAACTTGGGGGTTCTAATTTCTCCTGTTAACATTGGGAAAAAAAATTGGGAACTAAAAAATTATTTTTGTGGAAAAAAAATGATTTTATATTTTCACGGCTCTGCATTATAAACTTCTGTGAAGGACTTGGAGATTCAAAGTGCTTACCATACATCTATAGGAGTTCCTTGGGGGATCTAGTTTCCAAAATGGGGTCACTTGTGGGGAGTTTCTACTGTTTAGGCACATCAGGGACTCTGCAAACGTAACATGACGCCCGAAGACCATTCCATCAAGAGGGCATTTCAAAACATCACTACTTCCCATTCGAGCCCCGACGTGTGCCCATACAGTAGTTTTCTCCCACATATGGGATATCAGCATACTCAAGACAAATTGGACAACAACTTTTGGGGTCTAATTTCTCATGTTACCCTTGGGAAAATAAAAAAATTGGGGACTAAAAGATCCTGATTGAGGAAAAAATATGATTTTTTTATTTTCATGCCCGGGCGTTATAAACTTCTGTGTAGCCCTTGGGGTTCAAAGTGCTCACCACACATCTAGATAAGTTCTTTGCGGGGTCTAGTTTCCAAAATGGGGTCACTTGTGGGGAGTTTCTACTGTTTAGGCACATCAGGGGCTCTGCAAACGTAACAAGATGCCCGCAGAACATTCCATCAAGTCGGCATTTCAAAGCGTCACTACATCCCTTCCGAGCCCTGACGTGTGCCCAAACAGTGGTTCACCCCCACATATGGGGTACTAGCATACTCAGGACAAACTGGACAACTTTTGGGGTCCAATTTCTCCTGTAACCATTGTGAAAATAAAAAATAGTGGGCTAAAAAAATCATTTTTTGGGAAAAAAAATGATTTTTTATTTTCACGGCTATGCGTTATAAACTTCTGTGAAGCACCTGGGGGTTCAAAGTGATCACTATGCATCTAGATAAGTTCCTTAGGGGTCTAGTTTCCAAAATGGGGTCACTTGTGGGGGAGCTCCAATGTTTAGGCACACAGGAACTCTCCAAATGCGACATGGCAACCGCTAAATATTCCAGCATATTTTCCATTCAAAAAGTCAAATGGTGCTCCTTCCCTTCTGAGCCCTGCCGTGCGCCCAAACAGTGGTTTATGACCACGTATGAGGTATCTGTGTACTCAGGAGAAATTGCCCAACAAATTTTAAGATCCAATTTATACTGTTGCCCATGTGAAAATGAAAAAAACTGAGGCTAAAAGAACATTTTTGTGAAAAAAAAAGTACTTTCTTTTTTTTACGGATCAATTTGTGAAGCACCTGGGGGTTCAAAGTGCTCACTATGCATCTAGATAAGTTCCTTAGGGGGTCTAGTTTCCAAAATGGGGTCACTTGTGGGGGAGCTCCAATGTTTAGGCACACAGGGACTCTACAAATGCGACATGGCAACCGCTAAATATTCCAGCATATTTTCCATTCAAAAAGTCAAATGGCGCTCCTTCCCTTCTGAGCCCTGCCGTGCGCCCAAACAGTGGTTTATGACCACAAATGAGGTATCTGTGTACTCAGGAGAAATTGCCCAACAAATTTTAGGATCAAATTTATACTGTTGCCCATGTGAAAATGTAAAAACTGAGGCTAAAAGAAAATTTTTGTGAAAAAAAAGTACTTTCCTTTTTTTTTACAGATCAATTTGTGAAGCACCTGGGGGTTCAAAGTGATCACTATGCATCTAGATAAGTTCCTTAAGGGGTCTAGTTTCCAAAATGGGGTTGTGAGGAACTAAGCCGACCGCCATATGGTAGCCTGGGTATCACAGCTTCTGATACCACCGCCGCTACCAAATGTGACGGACGATCCCCTTTCCTCCCACGTCACCAATGGGACGTAACTCCACAGGTACAGCTCTCCGGCGCCCCCTTTGTCTCTCAGGTCAGTAAGGGAACTGCACCTAGAGCAAATGGCCGCCGGGGAGGTTGTCCTGTTACCCACTGGGTATTCTAAGATTTGTGATCAGAGTAAAAGCATCAGCCCAAGATTAATTTTATGGTTTAATCGCCTTAAGGGCGCACTAGATAATTACAGAAATATACAGTAAAGCTATACAACGTAATTACAATGGATTTGCAGTCAGAGAAAAAATACAACGATAATGTACAAGGCTTAAAGGTATAAGCTATAGATCAATATTACCGGGTAGTATGGTCATGGGGAGGCGGGAGCTCTGCCATCCCCAGGTAAGTCTTCAGTTGCTGGACAGTCCCCACAGCATGTGCTGCTGCTCCATTTGGCAAGGCAAATCAAATCTGTGTCTTGTGCTTCTGGTTGCTGTGAGAAAATGGAATGCCCCCTGCCTGTTCATGGTTACAGTTCTTAAAACTGCTAGGCCCTTCCCCTTTGCTTTGAAGCACGCATATTAACTGGCCTGCAATTCATATGGAGCAGGAAACACTGGCCTGAGTCCGAGCCATTCAACATACCAATGACCATCCCATTCAGACACTGGCCTAAACCAATTAGCATGTTAAAGCCCTATTGATTCATAGTGGACATCAAAACTGGTCGTACTGAATATGCTAATAGGCACTGTGTAGTTAGCAGTCTGTGGCTCTGTGAACTGACAAAATGGAGGCTGGTACAGGCCCTATACAAAATGGCGACGTCCCTTTCCTTACAGGGGTCACTTGTGGGGGAGCTCCAATGTTTAGGCACACAGGAACTCTCCAAATGCAACATGGCAACCGCTAAATATTCCAGCATATTTTCCATTCAAAAAGTCAAATGGCGCTCCTTCCCTTCTGAGCCCTGCAGTGCGCCCAAACAGTGGTTTATGACCACATATGAGGTATCTGTGTACTCAGGAGAAATTGCCCAACAAAGTTTAGGATCCATTTTATCCTGTTGCCCATGTAAAAATGAAAAAATTGATGCTAAAAGACGGATTTTGGTAAGACCTTACCTGTAAAATCCTTTTCAGCGAAGGAAGGAAGGGAGACACAGTCATTTTACTAGTGGGTAGGCGGAGCCCACACAGGATAGAACACCTCAGATTAAAAGGAGTGTTGACCGGCCCCTCCAGCTTGGGCTCCTCCTACTCCAGCTCTCCAGTCCGTACACAAGCTAAGGAAGAGCAAATATCACCAGTGGAGCAACATAACCCCTTCTGAAAAACTTCAGAGAAAAAAACAAGGAAACAGGTTATGCATATAACAGAAAAAACCACACAGTCCCAGGTACTACTCACTGAACCTGACCACTGCGATGAGCTGGCAATGCTGGAAACAGAGCCTTAGCGCGCCGACCTCAGCCCAGATAATCGCTATCAGAGAAGGGTCACGCCGCATCTGAAAACACAACAACACACCTCTGCCATGGGAGGGATCTGTGTCTCCCTTCCTTCCTTCGCTGAAAAGGATTTTACAGGTAAGGTCTTACCAAAATCCGTCTTTCAGCAGCAGAATGAAGGAAGGGAGACACAGTCATTACTAGTGGGACGTCCCAAAGCAGTCCAAAATTAAGGGTGGGCAAAAACCCAACAGAGGCAGTGTCATGTGTGCATTGCCACGAAGATCGTCGCGGTTGCACATTTTGACTTCTCACAGCTGAGTTGCTGTTTTTGTGTTTGGCAGCTAGGGAGTTAATTCTGTCTGTGCTCGGTGCTGGGACTGGGTGCAGTTTCTCCCGGCTGCAATTGATTATTTGTTGATTGGTTTCCTTTAAGTTTCTGGTTGTCTGCTTTGGGAGTTGCCAGTGAACTCTTCATGCATGTCATGTGTGCATTGCCACGAAGATCGTCGCGGTTGCACATTTTGACTTCTCACAGCTGAGCTGCTGTTTCTTTGTGTTTGGCAGCTAGGGAGTTAATTCTGTCTGTGCTCGGTGCTGGGACTGGGTGCAGTTTTCCCGGCTGCAATTGATTATTTGTTGATTGGTTTCCTTTAAATTCCTGGCTGTCTGCTTGGGGAGTTGCCAGTGAAACCTTCATGCAGACCACAGATAGGAATGAATCTGTATAGACTTTAGTTGTGAGCTCCTTAGTTGTTCTAAGCTCAACTTGGTTAGAGTTTATTTCCCAGACCATTTATGTTCCTTTGGTGTTTGAGTGTGTATGCAAGCGTGTGTTATCCTGTCTGTCTTATATGTCTAATCTGTGTATTTAGCTGAGATCAGCCCATATCCCTTTGGTGGTAGTCAGGATCCTTCTTAGGACTGATTACAGGGTTCAGGGTCTGATAGGAGACAGGGTTAGGTTGGAGACTTGGACCTCTGAACCATTATCAGTACCTCCAAGGTGAGGAATTAGTTAGGACCCCAGTTTAGGGTCAGGTTAGATCCCGGTCCACCTCTTTCCTGTTTCAGCTCATCAAGTCCTCAAGATTAACCCTGAGTTCAGCAGATATCGTGTCAGGTAAATCTATTCTATACTTACATGCTGATGTTGCTATACTAGTTGTTGTATAGAGTGTTGTTCCTGTATTAATAGTTTACTGACATTGTATACATATCATTAGACAGCGTGACAATGCAGACCACAGATAGGAATGAATCTGTATAGACTCTAGTTGAGAGCTCCTTAGTTGTTTTAAGCTTAACTTGCTTAGAGTTTATTTCCCAGACCATTTATGTTCCTTCGGTGTTTGAGTGTGTATGCAAGAGAGTGCTATCCTGTCTGTCTTATATGTCTAATCTCTGTATTTAGCTGAGATCAGCCCATATCCCTTTGGTGGTAATCAGGATCCTTCTTTGGACTGATTACAGGGTTCAGGGTCTGATAGGAGACAGGGTTAGGCTGGAGACTTGGACCTCTGAACCATTATCAGTACCTCCAAGGTAAGGGATTAGTTAGGACCCCAGTGTATGGTCAGGTTAGACCCGGTCCTCCTCTTTCCTGTTACAGCTCATCAAGTCCTCAAGATTAACCCTGAGTTCAACTGATATCGTTTCTGCACATCTAGTCCTCAAGATTAACCCTAAGTTCTGCTGATATTGTGTCAGGTAAATCTATTTTATACTTACATTCTGATGTTGCTAAACTATATGTTGTATAGAGTGTGGTTCCTGTATAAATAGTTTACTGACATTGTAGTCATATCATTAGACAGCGTGACATTTTCACTGGCCATAAAAAATTATCTCTAGTTACCATGGATCCAGTAGCCCAGCTGGCTCTGCAGTTGCAGGGATTATCCATGGAGCTGACGGACATTAAGTCCAAAGTTTTGTCTCCCCTGGAGCAAACCAGAGTTGAACCTAAAGTAGCTCTTCCAGATAGGTTCACTGGTGGGCGAGACAAATTTTTTTACCTTCCGGGAGGCATGTAATTTGTATTTTCGGCTTCGGCCGCGATCATCAGGGAGTGATGAGCAGAGAGTGGGAATTGTTATCTCACTTCTTCAAGGGGACCCTCAATCCTGGGCATTTTCCCTTCCTCCGGGATCCCCGGCTCTACAGTCTGTAGATCAATTTTTTACTGCTCTGGGATTGGTATATGATGACCCAGATCGGGTCTCTCTTGCTGAGACTAAATTACGTAAGATACAGCAGGGAGATCGTCCTGCGGAGGAATTTGCTTCTGAGTTTCGTAGATGGGCCACGGATACTCAGTGGAATGACCCAGCTCTTAGGAGCCAGTTTTGTCATGGGCTTTCTGACAAATTAAAAGACGTTTTGGCTCAGTATGAGTCTCCTCCTTCTCTGGAAGCTGCTATGGCCCTAGCTATCCGTACTGATAGACGGCTTCGGGAGAGGGGTGAGGTATCTCCACTCCCTGTTGTTACTCCACCTACTACTAAAGTCCCTTATGTTGAGGTTCCCCTTGTCTGTTCGGATGAGCCTATGCAGTTGGGAGGGACATCTTTTCGTAGTAGGGGATTGGCGGCACGCCGCAGGACTAGAAGGTGTTTTTTCTGCGGGAAAG
This sequence comes from Oophaga sylvatica, assembly GCA_033576555.1. Lineage (NCBI taxonomy): Eukaryota > Metazoa > Chordata > Amphibia > Anura > Dendrobatidae > Oophaga > Oophaga sylvatica. The sequence goes on from JARQOD010003563.1 coordinate 63,254, forward strand.
AGGGACATTTTGTTGGAGAATGTCCATCCGTGTCTTGTTAAGTAAGGAGTCGCCGGAAAACTGCTAATCCCAGGTTGTGTGGTGGATGACAACCTGGGAGTATGTATTTCATCCGCCGGTTCTTCTCAGTTCCTTGTACCAGTGGAGGTGGTGTTTGGTACTAGAGTGAAGAGATTGTCTGTTCTTCTGGATAGTGGTTCC
>JARQOD010003564.1:0-63450 GCA_033576555.1 Oophaga sylvatica
AAATCACACCTGGATGGGGGAGTGCTCGGTCGCAAGCTAACATTCAATAGAGAAAAAAAAGCTACGGAACTAGACTAAGTGAACAGGCAACCAGGAACACCATGAAAATAGAAAAAAAGGCGCACTCATAAACAAAAAAACTGGAATAAAATTTAGATACAATTTTTGAAGCTAAGAACAATTAAGTTAGTACACCTGGCCAACATTTAAAGCACCAACATGTAAGTGCTCATTTGGTAGTCACTTGCTAGTAATAAATCTTAGGCTGATATTAATTCCGGGTGATGCACCTCTGAAATGCGATTTATGGAAAACGGACTGGATAAAACACACCTGGTGAGCGGGGTCAGCAAGCTAACATATAAAAAAAAACTGACGCAACTAGACATGTGAACTATGAAACAAGAGTACCCCCATGAAAAAAAAAAAAAAAGCAGCACTAGCAAACATGGAATATAAATGAAACAATATGGCTTTGGAAATAGGAAAATTGAACCTAGTAAAAATTTCCAAATTTAAGCCCAACATCGTAATGGCTATATGCTACTAATGAACTCTATTCTAATGAACTCGAAAACCCTGGTAGCATTGTAAAGTACTGTAAAACACACTGTGACTGTCAGCAATAATATAGAAAAAACGCGGATTAGAAATGAACTGAACAGGATACCATGAAAAAAAAGTGATCAACAACACACAATATAATTTGTCAGCTGGTAAGAATAGTGAAACTTGCAAAATTAAACACGCAGGCTACGGATCACTAATGACACTTAGCACTAATCTGAATGCACTCTCTATCGATATGAAAAGGGACTGAATAAAATCACAGGCGATTAAGAACACATTGGCCAAACATTTTAAAGCCCACAACCATCGTCAAGGTGGTCTCATTTCTGGTGAGTCCCTGACCTAATGTGAACATACCTCTATTAGGTGAATCTGAATTTTGGTAATTGACCTCTGTCAGTAATGCCGCATTATGGGTAAAGTATAAAATCACACGGGGCGGAGTGCTCGTCCACTACATCATAGACAAAAACTGACTGGCACATTAACTAGTACTAGTGCAAACAAGAGCACCCCTGTAAAACATAGAAAAAAAGCCACCAAGATACTAAAGATGCAACTGGAATATATGAAATTTAGAATAGAATATGGCTTTGGAATATAAGGAAAAATTGAGACGCTTAGTATAAACATTTGGCCAAACATTTTAAACCCACCAACCATGTCAAGGTGGTCTCATTTCTGGTGAGTCCCTGACCTAATGTGAACATACCTCTATTAGGCTGATATCTGAATTTCTGGGTAATATGCACCTCTGTCAGAATGCCTGCATTTATGGTAAAGTAGGGACCTGGTGTAATAAAATCACCACTGTGGGGCGGAGTGCTCGGTCAGCAAGCTAACATTCAATAGACAAAAAACCTGACTGGCACATCTAACTATGTGAACTAGTGCAAACCAAGGGAAGCTACCCCATGTAAAACATAGAAAAAAAGGCTGCACTCAGCATACTAAAGCATGACAACATGGAATATATGAATTTAGAATAGCAATATGGCTTTGGAATATAAGGAAAAATTTGAGACGCTTAGTATAAACATTTGGCCAAACATTTTAAAGCCCACCAACCATCGTCAAGGTGGTCTCATTTCTGGTGAGTCCCTGACCTAATGTGAACATACCTCTATTAGGCTGAATCTGAATTTCTGGGTGAATATGCACCTCTGTCAGTAATGCCTGCATTTATGGTAAAGTAGGGACCTGGGTAATTAAAATCACCACCTGGTGGGGGCGGAGTGCTCGTCAGCAAGCTAACATTCAATAGACAAAAACCTGACTGGCACATCTAGACTAAGGTGAACTAGTGCAAACCAAGGAAGCACCCCATGTAAAACATAGAAAAAAAGGCTGCACTCAGCATACTAAAGCATGACAACATGGAATATATGAAATTTAGAATAGCAATATGGCTTTGGAATATAAGGAAAAATTGAGACGCTTAGTATAAACATTTGGCCAAACATTTAAAGCCCACCAACCATCGTCAAGGTGGTCTCATTCTGTGAGTCCTGACCTAATGTGAACATACCTCTATAGGCTGATATCTGAATTCTGGGTGAATTTGCACTCTGTCAGTAATGCTGCATTTATGGTAAGTAGGACCTGGTAATAAAATCACCACCTGGTGGGGGCGGAGTGCTCGGTCAGCAAGCTAACATTCAATAGACAAAAAAACCTGACTGGCACATCTAGACTAGTGAACTAGGTGCAAACCAAGGGAAGCTACCCCCATGTAAAACATAGAAAAAAAGGCTGCACTCAAGCAAATGACAACATGGAATATATGAAATTTAGAATAGCAATATGGCTTTGGAATATAAGGAAAAATTTGAGACGCTTAGTATAAACATTTGGCCAAACATTTTAAAGCCCACCAACCATCGTCAAGGTGGTCTCATTTCTGGTGAGTCCCTGACCTAATGTGAACATACTCTATTAGGCTGATATCTGAATTTCTGGGTGAATTGCACTCTGTCAGTAATGCCTGCATTTATGGGTAAAGTAGGGACCTGGTGTAATAAAATCACCACTGTGGGGGCGGAGTGCTCGGTCAGCAAGCTAACATTCAATAGACAAAAAACCTGACTGGCACATCTAGACTATGTGAACTAGGTGCAAACCAGGGAAGCTACCCCCATGTAAAACATAAAAAAAAGGCTGCACTCAAGCATGACAACATGGAATATATGAAATTTAGAATAGCAATATGGCTTTGGAATATAAGGAAAAATTTGAGACGTTATATAAACATTTGGCCAACATTTAAAGCCCACCAACCATCGTCAAGGTGGTCTCATTCTGGTGAGTCCTGACCTAATGTGAACATACCTCTATTAGGCTGATATCTGAATTTTGGGTGAATATGCACCTCTGTCAGTAATGCCTGCATTTATGGGTAAAGTAGGACCTGGTGTAATTAAAATCACCACTGGTGGGGGCGGAGTGCTCGGTCAGCAAGCTAACATTCAATAGACAAAAAAACCTGACTGGCACATCTAGACTAATGTGAACTAGGTGCAACCAAGGGAAGCTACCCCATGTAAACATAGAAAAAAGGCTGCACTCAAGCATACTAAAGCATGACAACATGGATATATGAAATTTAGAATAGCAATATGGCTTTGGAATATAAGGAAAAATTGAGACGCTTAGTATAAACATTTGGCCAAACATTTTAAAGCCCACCAACCATCGTCAAGGTGGTCTCATTTCTGGTGAGTCCTGACCTAATGTGAACATACCTCTATTAGGCTGATATCTGAATTTCTGGGTGAATATGCACTCTGTCAGTAATGCCTGCATTTATGGGTAAAGTAGGGACCTGGTGTAATTAAAATCACCACCTGGTGGGGGCGGAGTGCTCGGTCAGCAAGCTAACATTCATAGACAAAAAAACCTGACTGGCACATCTAGACTAAGTGAACTAGGTGCAAACCAAGGGAAGCTACCCCCATGTAAAACATAGAAAAAAGGCTGCACTCAAGCATACTAAACATGACAACATGGAATATATGAAATTTAGAATAGAATATGGCTTTGGAATATAAGGAAAAATTTGAGACGCTTAGTATAAACATTTGGCCAAACATTTTAAAGCCCACCAACCATCGTCAGGTGGTCTCATTTCTGGTGAGTCCCTGACCTAATGTGAACATACCTCTATTAGGCTGATATCTGAATTTCTGGGTGAATTGCACCTCTGTCAGTAATGCCTGCATTATGGGTAAAGTAGGGACCTGGTGTAATAAATCACCACCTGGTGGGGCGGAGTGCTCGGTCAGCAAGCTAACATCAATAGAAAAAAACCTGACTGGCACATCTAGACTAGTGAACTAGGTGCAAACAAGGGAAGCTACCCCATGTAAACATAGAAAAAAAGGCTGCACTCAAGCTGACAACATGGAATATATGAAATTTAGAATAGCAATATGGCTTTGGAATATAAGGAAAATTTGAGACGCTTATATAAACTTTGGCCAAACATTTTAAGCCCACCAACCATCGTCAAGGGGTCTCATTTCTGGTGAGTCCCTGACCTAATGTGAACATACCTCTATTAGGCTGATATCTGAATTTGGGTGAATTTGCACCTCTGTCAGTAATGCCTGCATTTATGGGTAAAGTAGGGACTGTGTAATTAAATCACCACCTGGTGGGGGCGGAGTGCTCGGTCAGCAAGCTAACATTCAATAGACAAAAAAACCTGACTGGCACATCTAGACTAATGTGAACTAGGTGCAAACCAAGGGAAGCTACCCCATGTAAAACATAGAAAAAAAGGCTGCACTTTTTTTTTTGTCTATTGAATGTTAGCTTGCTGACCGAGCACTCCGCCCCCACCAGGTCGTGATTTTAATTACACCAGGTCCCTACTTTACCCATAAATGCAGGCATTACTGACAGAGGTGCATATTCACCAGAAATTCAGATATCAGCCTAATAGAGGTATGTTCACATTAGGTCAGGGACTCACCAGAAATGAGACCACCTTGACGATGGTTGGTGGGCTTTAAAATGTTTGGCCAAATGTTTATACTAAGCGTCTCAAATTTTTCCTTATATTCCAAAGCCATATTGCTATTCTAAATTTCATATATTCCATGTTGTCATGCTTTAGTATGCTTGAGTGCAGCCTTTTTTCTATTTTTTTCTATGTTTTACATGGGGTAGCTTCCCTTGGTTTGCACCTAGTTCACATTCGTCTAGATGTGCCAGTCAGGTTTTTTTGTCTATTGAATGTTAGCTTGCTGACCGAGCACTCCGCCCCCACCAGGTGGTGATTTTAATTACACCAGGTCCCTACTTTACCCATAAATGCAGGCATTACTGACAGAGGTGCATATTCACCCAGAAATTCAGATATCAGCCTAATAGAGGTATGTTCACATTAGGTCAGGGACTCACCAGAAATGAGACCACCTTGACGATGGTTGGTGGGCTTTAAAATGTTTGGCCAAATGTTTATACTAAGCGTCTCAAATTTTTCCTTATATTCCAAAGCCATATTGCTATTCTAAATTTCATATATTCCATGTTGTCATGCTTTAGTATGCTTGAGTGCAGCCTTTTTTTCTATGTTTTACATGGGGGTAGCTTCCCTTGGTTTGCACCTAGTTCACATTAGTCTAGATGTGCCAGTCAGGTTTTTTGTTCTATTGAATGTTAGCTTGCTGACCGAGCACTCCGCCCCCACCAGGTGGTGATTTTAATTACACCAGGTCCCTACTTTACCCATAAATTCAGGCATTACTGACAGAGGTGCATATTCACCCAGAAATTCAGATATCAGCCTAATAGAGGTATGTTCACATTAGGTCAGGGACTCACCAGAAATGAGACCACCTTGACGATGGTTGGTGGGCTTTAAAATGTTTGGCCAAATGTTTATACTAAGCGTCTCAAATTTTTCCTTATATTCCAAAGCCATATTGCTATTCTAAATTTCATATATTCCATGTTGTCATGCTTTAGTATGCTTGAGTGCAGCCTTTTTTTCTATGTTTTACATGGGGGTAGCTTCCCTTGGTTTGCACCTAGTTCACATTAGTCTAGATGTGCCAGTCAGGTTTTTTTGTCTATTGAATGTTAGCTTGCTGACCGAGCACTCCGCCCCACCAGGTGGTGATTTTAATTACACCAGGTCCCTACTTTACCCATAAATGCAGGCATTACTGACAGAGGTGCATATTCACCCAGAAATTCAGATATCAGCCTAATAGAGGTATGTTCACATTAGGTCAGGGACTCACCAGAAATGAGACCACCTTGACGATGGTTGGTGGGCTTTAAAATGTTTGGCCAAATGTTTATACTAAGCGTCTCAAATTTTTCCTTATATTCCAAAGCCATATTGCTATTCTAAATTTCATATATTCCATGTTGTCATGCTTTAGTATGCTTGAGTGCAGCCTTTTTTTCTATGCGTTGGGTATTGGAGCGTCTGTGCGTCTTATGACGCAGACTAACATTCACGGTGCGCATCGTTCATCATCGCAAGCGTACCGACAACACAAAGGCGTTGTCATGACTGCTTTACTCAGTAAACATGCACCTATGATGAAACGTACACGCATGTGCCCTATTACATAACAAGCTACAAGAAAAACGCGTGTGAGGTGTGACACAGCTGTTTTGTTAAGGTACAGTATTATATCGACATTGTACAGGTGTCGCTATTCAGTCTGATAAATAGATATCATTCACCTATTCTATCAGTTGTCGTTCTTTCAGCACCACTTACAGGTATATATTTTGCTATTGTGACTATGCACTATTGACTTTAACAAGGTAATGCATGATTTTTGTTACCGATTATCATGTTTACATGAAGGACCTTTATGATATGGGCTGTTAAATTTCTAATTAAATATGTAATTTTTAAAATGACACAAATATAAGTAATGTTGAAGAGGACTATTCCTACATGCATTGTTTGCACAATATTACAGGTGTACATCACGTCCCTTAATCAACATTGGATTATTATATTTACTTGTATGCTTTTATTTAAAAGCCAAGAACACTGAAGTCTAACCTTCGCACTGCAGCTGTTGTCAAAGTTCAACCCACATTATGCACTTCCAACATTGCAGCATTTGAGTCATGATGTGAGTTGGATTTGTCTAAGCTATGGAGTGACAAGGTTGACCATCAGTATCCTATAGCATAAGTAGGCTTTTGTGTTAGCATTTGTTTTCGACATGTGCATATCTGAAATAATATGTCACAATTATTTAGTTACAGATTTGTGACAAAGAGTAATCATTTTATGGTTTTAAAGCTGACGTTTCAATTGTTTACAGCTTAGAAATCAGGGTGTAGCCTCATATCTATGTGTAGCACTAGACACTTTGACATGTCATGTTTTTTTCACCATGTGTAGGTAGCTAGCAGTAATTTTTGCCGGACACACAGCAGGGAACAGCAGGCGTTACTGAACCCCACAAACACATCAGCGATTGTTTTCATCTGTGCATCTAACACTTCTGAGCAGCAACTGGCGGTGTTGAAGCCCAGGGTCAAGGAGGGTGTAGGCAGAGGCCTAGTATGAGATGTTTGAAGTTGAATTTGTAGTTAGCAGCAGTAATTTTTGCCAGACACACAGCAGGGGAACAGCAGGCGTTACTGAACCCCACAAACACATCAGCGATTGTTTTCATCTGTGCATCTAACACTTCTGAGCAGCAACTGGCGGTGTTGAAGCCCAGGGTCAAGGAGGGTGTAGGCAGAGGCCTAGTATGAGATGTTTGAAGTTGAATTTGTAGTTAGCAGCAGTAATTTTTGCCAGACACACAGCAGGGGAACAGCAGGCGTTACTGAACCCCACAAACACATCAACGATTGTTTTCATCTGTGCATCTAACACTTCTGAGCAGCAACTGGCGGTGTTGAAGCCCAGGTCAAGGAGGGTGTAGGCAGAGGCCTAGTATGAGATGTTTGAAGTTGAATTTGTAGTTGGCAGCAGTAATTTTTGCCAGACACACAGCAGGGGAACAGCAGGCGTTACTGAACCCCACAAACACATCAGCGATTGTTTTCATCTGTGCATCTAACACTTCTGAGCAGCAACTGGCGGTGTTGAAGCCCAGGGTCAAGGAGGGTGTAGGCAGAGGCCTAGTATGAGATGTTTGAAGTTGAATTTGTAGTTAGCAGCAGTAATTTTTGCCAGACACACAGCAGGGGAACAGCAGGCGTTACTGAACCCCACAAACACATCAACGATTGTTTTCATCTGTGCATCTAACACTTCTGAGCAGCAACTGGCGGTGTTGAAGCCCAGGGTCAAGGAGGGTGTAGGCAGAGGCCTAGTATGAGATGTTTGAAGTTGAATTTGTAGTTAGCAGCAGTAATTTTTGCCAGACACACAGCAGGGGAACAGCAGGCGTTACTGAACCCCACAAACACATCAACAATTGTTTTCATCTGTGCATCTAACACTTCTGAGCAGCAACTGGCGGTGTTGAAGCCCAGGGTCAAGGAGGGTGTAGGCAGAGGCCTAGTATGAGATGTTTGAAGTTGAATTTGTAGTTAGCAGCAGTAATTTTTGCCAGATACACAGCAGGGGAACAGCAGGCGTTACTGAACCCCACAAACACATCAACAATTGTTTTCATCTGTGCATCTAACACTTCTGAGCAGTAACTGGCAGTGTTGTAGCCCAGGGAGTAGAGTTCAAGTGGTAGAAAGATGAACATAACAGGAGACATGGATAACGTTGCGAACCAGTTATTTAATCTGAAAATGGACAGACAAATTCTGGCGAGATCCATGCCTTGTTCATTTTCAGAAAAGTAAGCCGGTCTACATTATCGAAGGATAGTCGCAAGCGACGGTCTGTTATACACCACCTGCAGCACTAAATACGCGCTCCGATAATACACTGGCAGCAGGGCAAGCCAGCACCTCCAATGCATACTGGCTAAGCTCTGGCCATGTATCCAGCTTAGAGACCCAAAACTTGAATGGGGAAGAGCCATCTGGGAGTACACTGAGAGGGAAAGACATGTAGTCTGTCACCATCTTACGGAAACGTTGCCTCCTGCTGACTGGAGCCGTCTCGGATGGTGTAGACATTTGTGGCGCTGCCACAAAACTTCGCCACATTTGGAACATACTGGTCTTGCCCTGTGCAGAGGCGCTGCTTGTGCTCCCTCTTGTTGCAGAGCTGTCTCCACTGCCTCGACGCACAGAGCTGCTTTGTAAAGCAGTAGCAGCAGCAGTGCTCTCGGCTGGAATGGAGAACATTATGGATTGCACCAGTGTGTCTTGGTACTCCCGCATTTTACGCTCCCGGTTCAACGGTGTGATGAGGCTTTGTAAGTTGTCCCGGTAGCGAGGGTCTAGGAGGGGGTACACCCAATAATCAGACGTGGTGAGAATGTGGGCGATGCGGCGGTCGTTTCTCAGGCACTGCAGCATGAAATCAACCATGTGCTGCAGACTCCCAACTGGCCAAGAAACGCTGTCCCCTGCAAGAGGTGTCATCTCTGCCTGCTCTGCATCACCCCACCCTCGCTCTACATACTGACTAGAGCGTTGTGTACCTCCCTCTGGAGCGATGTCTTCCTCCTCCATTGACTCCTCCTCATCCTCCTCACAAAGTGAGCCCTGCCCAGCCCTTTGTGAGGAACCACGTTGCGCTGACTGTCCAGAAGATGATGGAATTTGTGACTCCTCATCCTCCACCTCTTCCAAAACCTCATCCCTTAGTGCTTGCAGTGTTTTTTGAAGCAGGCAGATAAGGGGGACAGTCAGGCTGACTAGTGCATCATCTGCACTCGCCATCCGGTTGACTCATCAAACGCAAAACGTGGCAGATGTCCTTCATAGAGGCCCACTAAGTAGTGGTGAAGTGTGAACGGCGCAAATTGCGAGTTGATTGAGCCTGATGCAGCTGATACTCCATTACTGCTGGCTGCTGCTCACACAACCGCTCCAACATATGTAACGTGGAATTCCACCTGGTGGGTACGTCACATATGATGCGATGTTCAGGAAGGCGAAATCTGCATTGCAGAGCTGCAATGCGCGATCTGGCCATGCTGGAACGTCGCAAGTGAGCGCACTCTAGGCGGACCTTGTGCAGCAGTGCATCAAGATCCGGATAGTCCCTCAAAAAACTCTGCACGACCAAGTTGAGCACATGTGCCAGACATGGTATGTGAGTGAGGTTGCCAAGGCCCAGAGCTGCCACCAGATTTCGGCCATTGTCACACATCACCAAGCCTGGCTGGAGATTCGCTGGCAAAAACCACACGTCGCTCTCCTGCTTGATGGCATTCCAGAGCTCCTGCGCTGTGTGGCTTCGATTCCCCATGGAAATTAATTTCAGGACGGCCTGTTGACGTTTGGCCACGGCTGTGCTCATATCGGTCGCAACAGGTAAGCCTTCACGGGTCCATGTGGAGGTAGACCGTGACGGCTCCTGCAGCGATGATTCTGAGGAACTGGAGTAGGAGGAGGAGTCAATGTGGACAGACTTGATTCCTGCAATCCTTGGAGTTGGCAGAACACGTACAGCGCCACTCGCAAGATCTGTACCCGGCTCCACAACATTGACCCAATGGGCAGTGAGGGAAAGGTATCGTCCCTGGCCATGGGTACTGGTCCACGCATCGGTGGTCAGGTGGACCTTGCTACTGACGGCGTTTAGTAGCGCATGTTTAATTTTTCCCTCAACATGCTTTTGCAGACCAGGGACGGCTTGCCTGCTGAAATAAAATCGGCTGGGCACATTGTATTGTGGGACTGCAAATGCCATTAAGTTACGGAAACTGTCAGTCTCCACCAGCCTGAATGACAGCATTTCAAGGGACAGGAGTTTTGAAATGCCAGCATTCAGAGCCTGTGCTCGTGGATGGTTTGCCGAGTATGGCCGTCTTTTATCCCATGCCTGTGCTACCGATGGCTGTTTTGTGGCCTGGGAGTGTGAGGATGACAGGGAACTTGCAGCTGTGGGTGGAATAACACTGGGTCTCTGGACAACAGTGACAGAGGTTCTTCCATGGCGATCCTGTGAGGAAGCCGAACCAGCTGTGTGTGAGCTGGAGGAAGAGGCTCCAACACGAGCTGAAGATGTAGGTGCTGCTGTAGGTTGGCCTACATCTCCAGTGTGTCTTTGTAACTCAACCACGTGCTTTGACCGCACATGTTTCCACATATTTGTGGTATTAAGGTTACTGACACTTTTACCTCTTTTTACTTTTTGATTACACAGCTTGCATTTGACATAGCAAATATCATCTGCAAGTGTGTCAAAAAAGGACCACGCAGTGCAAGTCCTGGGAGCGCCCGTTTTGGCTGTTGGAAGAGAACTGCTACGAACGGGTGCCAAACTGGAGGCTACAGGCAACCGAGTCTGCAGTCTACCTCTTCCTACTGTTTGGACCGTTGGGGCAATCTCTTCCTCAGAGCTGCTACCACCACCTTCCTGTTCCTCACGCCATGTTGGGTCTTGGACCTCATCATCGGCACTACCCTCTTCCAACACCTGCTGCTGTTGGGTGGTCTGGCCAGCACCATGCTCAACAGAAACTGGCACCTGAGTCTCATCATCATCAGATGCGTTCTGCGGTGTGCTGACCATCGGCACTGGCTCACCCGCCTCTTCAGATTCAGAGAGACACAGCTGTTGCGCATCACTGCATACTCCCGCTTCTTCACATTCCAGAATGCTGCTTGGCTGGGCCCCTGTTTGCAAGCCAACAGATTCTGAGAACAGAAGCAGAGACTCAGCTGGCTCCTTTACAGAGCTCTCTGACTGCCTGGGCAATTTGGCAGGCGGTGAAGAGACAGATGGTTGTTCAACAGTGCTGTGGTCCTGAGAGGAGGTGGAAGCAATTGAAGTCGATGCATTGGCTGCCATCCAACCAACAACGGCTTCAATTTGTTCTTCCCGCAGCAGGGGGCTACGCCGAGCTCCTACAAAAGTGCGCATAAAGGAATGCTCAACGGGAAAACTGGTGGATGCTGTGTCACTGGGGGCGGCAGCAGCCACAGAATCCCCATGTCCTCTCCCTGCTGAAACTCCACGGCCACGACCACGTGCCTTACTCCCTACCTTCTTCATCTTGGTAGATTGATAAAGAAAGTCAGAAAAGTTATAAGGCCTAAGTGTGGTTATTCCTTAGAGACTGCAGTGAACACTGCAGACAACTGTTCACTAGCTGTGAAAGGCCCCTTTGTGTACTTCTATAGTGTTTGCAACCAATGTATTGTATACGGATGGAAGCGCGTCACACTAATAGATTATATTTTTTTAAAATAGAATGGAGCAGCACCAATTAGAGAAAAATGTGAAGGATGAGGCAGTGACACACGCTCAGCAGACTACAACCAGCAGTGGTTGAAGAACTAACTGTAGCGTAATCTGCACTCAAAAAATGAAAAGCTCACAGACTACAGTGAACACTGCAGACAACTGTTCAGTAGCTGTAAAAGGCCTCTTTGTGTACTTCTATAGTGTTTGCAACCAATGTATTGTATACGGATGGAAGCGCGTCACACTAATAGATTATATTTTTTTAAAATAGAATGGAGCAGCACCAATTAGAGAAAAATGTGAAGGATGAGGCAGTGACACACGCTCAGCAGACTACAACCAGCAGTGGTTGAAGAACTAACTGTAGCGTAATCTGCACTCAAAAAATGAAAAGCTCACAGACTACAGTGAACACTGCAGACAACTGTTCAGTAGCTGTAAAAGGCCCCTTTGTGTACTTCTATAGTGTTTGCAACCAATGTATTGTATACGGATGGAAGCGCGTCACACTAATAGATTATATTTTTTTAAAATAGAATGGAGCAGCACCAATTAGAGAAAAATGTGAAGGATGAGGCAGTGACACACGCTCAGCAGACTACAACCAGCAGTGGTTGAAGAACTAACTGTAGCGTAATCTGCACTCAAAAAATGAAAAGCTCACAGACTACAGTGAACACTGCAGACAACTGTTCAGTAGCTGTAAAAGGCCCCTTTGTGTACTTCTATAGTGTTTGCAACCAATGTATTGTATACGGATGGAAGCGCGTCACACTAATAGATTATATTTTTTAAAATAGAATGGAGCAGCACCAATTAGAGAAAAATGTGAAGGATGAGGCAGTAACACACGCTCAGCAGACTACAACCAGCAGTGGTTGAAGAACTAACTGGAGCGTAATCTGCACTCAAAAAATGAAAAGCTCACAGACTACAGTGAACACTACACACAAACTGTTCACTAGCTGTGAAAGGCCCCTTTGTGTACTTCTATAGTGTTTGCAACCAATGTATTGTATACGGATGGAAGCGCGTCACACTAATAGATTATATTTTTTTAAAATAGAATGGAGCAGCACCAATTAGAGAAAAATGTGAAGGATGAGGCAGTGACACACGCTCAGCAGACTACAACCAGCAGTGGTTGAAGAACTAACTGTAGTGTAATCTGCACTCAAAAAATGAAAAGCTCACAGACTACAGTGAACACTGCAGACAACTGTTCAGTAGCTGTAAAAGGCCCCTTTGTGTACTTCTATAGTGTTTGCAACCAATGTATTGTATGCGGATGGAAGCGCATCACACTAATAGATTATATTTTTTTAAAATAGAATGGAGCAGCACCAATTAGAGAAAAATGTGAAGGATGAGGCAGTGACACACGCTCAGCAGACTACAACCAGCAGTGGTTGAAGAACTAACTGTAGCGTAATCTGCACTCAAAAAATAAAAAGCTCACAGACTACAGTGAACACTGCAGACAACTGTTCAGTAGCTGTAAAAGGCCCCTTTGTGTACTTCTATAGTGTTTGCAACCAATGTATTGTATACGGATGGAAGCGCGTCACACTAATAGATTATATTTTTTTAAAATAGAATGGAGCAGCACCAATTAGAGAAAAATGTGAAGGATGAGGCAGTGACACATGCTCAGCAGACTACAACCAGCAGTGGTTGAAGAACTAACTGGAGCGTAATCTGCACTCAAAAAATGAAAAGCTCACAGACTACAGTGAACACTGCAGACAACTGTTCAGTAGCTGTAAAAGGCCCCTTTGTGTACTTCTATAGTGTTTGCAACCAATGTATTATATACGGATGGAAGCGCGTCACACTAATAGATTATATTTTTTTAAAATAGAATGGAGCAGCACCAATTAGAGAAAAATGTGAAGGATGAGGCAGTGACACACGCTCAGCAGACTACAACCAGCAGTGGTTGAAGAACTAACTGGAGCGTAATCTGCACTCAAAAAATGAAAAGCTCACAGACTACAGTGAACACTGCACACAACTGTTCACTAGTTGTGAAAGGCCCCTTTGTGTACTTCTATAGTGTTTGCAACCAATGTATTGTATACGAATGTATTGTAAAGGTCCCTACTTTACCCATAAATGCAGGCATTACTGACAGAGGTGCATATTCACCCAGAAATTCAGATATCAGCCTAATAGAGGTATGTTCACATTAGGTCAGGGACTCACCAGAAATGAGACCACCTTGACGATGGTTGGTGGGCTTTAAAATGTTTGGCCAAATGTTTATACTAAGCGTCTCAAATTTTTCCTTATATTCCAAAGCCATATTGCTATTCTAAATTTCATATATTCCATGTTGTCATGCTTTAGTATGCTTGAGTGCAGCCTTTTTTTCTATGTTTTACATGGGGGTAGCTTCCCTTGGTTTGCACCTAGTTCACATTAGTCTAGATGTGCCAGTCAGGTTTTTTTGTCTATTGAATGTTAGCTTGCTGACCGAGCACTCCGCCCCCACCAGGTGGTGATTTTAATTACACCAGGTCCCTACTTTACCCATAAATGCAGGCATTACTGACAGAGGTGCATATTCACCCAGAAATTCAGATATCAGCCTAATAGAGGTATGTTCACATTAGGTCAGGGACTCACCAGAAATGAGACCACCTTGACGATGGTTGGTGGGCTTTAAAATGTTTGGCCAAATGTTTATACTAAGCGTCTCAAATTTTTCCTTATATTCCAAAGCCATATTGCTATTCTAAATTTCATATATTCCATGTTGTCATGCTTTAGTATGCTTGAGTGCAGCCTTTTTTTCTATGTTTTACATGGGGGTAGCTTCCCTTGGTTTGCACCTAGTTCACATTAGTCTAGATGTGCCAGTCAGGTTTTTTTGTCTATTGAATGTTAGCTTGCTGACCGAGCACTCCGCCCCCACCAGGTGGTGATTTTAATTACACCAGGTCCCTACTTTACCCATAAATGCAGGCATTACTGACAGAGGTGCATATTCACCCAGAAATTCAGATATCAGCCTAATAGAGGTATGTTCACATTAGGTCAGGGACTCACCAGAAATGAGACCACCTTGACGATGGTTGGTGGGCTTTAAAATGTTTGGCCAAATGTTTATACTAAGCGTCTCAAATTTTTCCTTATATTCCAAAGCCATATTGCTATTCTAAATTTCATATATTCCATGTTGTCATGCTTTAGTATGCTTGAGTGCAGCCTTTTTTTCTATGCGTTGGGTATTGGAGCGTCTGTGCGTCTTATGACGCAGACTAACATTCACGGTGCGCATCGTTCATCATCGCAAGCGTGCCGACAACACAAAGGCGTTGTCATGACTGCTTTACTCAGTAAACATGCACCTATGATGAAACGTACACGCATGTGCCCTATTACATAACAAGCTACAAGAAAAACGCGTGTGAGGTGTGACACAGCTGTTTTGTTAAGGTACAGTATTATATCGACATTGTACAGGTGTCGCTATTCAGTCTGATAAATAGATATCATTCACCTATTCTATCAGTTGTCGTTCTTTCAGCACCACTTACAGGTATATATTTTGCTATTGTGACTATGCACTATTGACTTTAACAAGGTAATGCATGATTTTTGTTACCGATTATCATGTTTACATGAAGGACCTTTATGATATGGGCTGTTAAATTTCTAATTAAATATGTAATTTTTAAAATGACACAAATATAAGTAATGTTGAAGAGGACTATTCCTATATGCATTGTTTGCACAATATTACAGGTGTACATCACGTCCCTTAATCAACATTGGATTATTATATTTACTTGTATGCTTTTATTTAAAAGCCAAGAACACTGAAGTCTAACCTTCGCACTGCAGCTGTTGTCAAAGTTCAACCCACATTATGCACTTCCAACATTGCAGCATTTGATTATCGAGAAAATTGTCCAAAAAGGAAATATTATTCCAATGGCACTTCATATACAAATTTTATACCATATTGGAGTATAATTCACACCAACACGAAGAGATCCATGATAAAATACATTTTTATTACAATAATTAAAATTGACACAACAATTAAAAAAACAGATATGTCTCAACAAAAGGAACACCACTATCAAAATTGGAATCAAGTGAAAGGAATGATGCACTGTTCACATAATGATTATAGTATGCATAAAGCCAGGAAATTACTATAATATGCAGCGAAAAACAATATTGCGGATTCTGCCCCAGATTATAATATTGCCAGATGATGAATAGACTGAATCCAGCCCTATATAATAATATTCAGCATTTATATCAATGGGCGCACCAGTCACAGTGCTCCAGAAAATCTGGATATCTAAGTAAACATAAAGCCAGAAACATGCTATGATATGCAGTAAAAGATATTGCAGATTCAGCCCTAGGTGGTAATGATCAGCATTTATGTCAGTGGGCGCTTAATAATAGTGTTTAGAGATACACAAATATACAACAGCGTTATGGGCAGTATATAAACAAAAATCAACGTTGCATAAAGTTCTCAACAGTGATGTGAATAGTACGCATTTATATCCATGGTGCTCAATCACCGCGCTCCAAAAAACCTGGATATCTTAGGGGCAGTGCCCAGACAGCAGTCAGCGCTATATACAAATCACCACATTAATGTTGAATATCTTAGGGACAGTGCCCAGACAGAAGTCAGCGCTATATACAAATGACAACATTAAATGTTAAATATCTTAGGGGCAGTGCCCAGACAGAAGTCAGCGCTATGTACAAACAACAACATTAGTAGGAGTAAAGAAATCAGCTATTACCTGGCCGAGTACTATGTGCAGCAGTGCAAAGTGGCGTTCGCTCACCCCGACGCGCGTTTCGCCCGATGCTTCTTCCGGGGGCGTGGTTAAGTGAGACAGGAGGAGGAATATTTAAACACCAAAGTACCTAATGGGAAGTTGTAACGAAACTATGACCAGCAGTAGGCGTGTTGACGCATGTGCGCTGATGCCACGGCACCTGGTACAGCTAGAGTCCAGGAAATCGCTCAATGACACGCATATAACCGCATGTCATGTTTGTGAGCGCTTTCGTGACTCTGCCTGGGTCAGGGAAACCAGCGTAATCGTACTGTAAATCTGCAAGTCATAGATTTAGAAAGAAAGGTGCCGAAGTGAAAAAATAAGGAGGACTAGAAAGTGATAAAAAATAAAATAAATAACCGGTGCAATTAGAAAGTGCAGATAAATATTTTAATGGTGATTATAATTAAAATTACAAAGTGCAATGAGTGCCAAGAAAAAAGTGAATACAAGCTATATTTTAAAGCTAGTGAATTTCACATAAAAAATGCAACAATAATTAAAGATAAAAAAGAAGAATAAATAGATTACATTATATTATAAGGCTATGGTTCCACGGTCCGGAACCATAGCGCTTTGGACGGAGCGGAAATTCCGCTCCGTCTAAGCCCGCCCCCTTTCTGACGCGCAATCTTTCCGGAGTGTTCAGGACACCTCCGGAAAGAGCGCAGGGCTACATAGCCCTGTGTTAATTCTGTTGCGGCGACGCACCGTCGCCGCAATACGCGAGGACATGCTGCGTCTAAAAAGACGCGCCGCATGTCCGTTTACGCAGGTTTGCCACCTGCGTATTGTTACGCATGGTGGAGACGGGATTCCTTGAAATCCCCTCCACTATGCTGTAACATCTGGACGCTGCGTGTTTGGCGCTGCGCCAGCGCACAGCGCCAAACACGCAGCGTTCCTGACCGTGGAAACTCACCCTAAGTGACAGTGAAAACCATGTAAGGAAATTAAAATAAGCAAATACAACATAAAGAAGTGATAATGCAAAATAGGAATATAGTTAATAATGACACCAAACAAAAAATATATATATTAATGTCCAATAATAGAAGGGAAGGAAAAAATCCAGACTTGATAGTAGGTAAGTTCTTCATATCCTCCATAGTGAAATAGAAGAGAAATGTTAAACACATTGGTCCATAAGTAAACCATTAAAAACCGTCAGATCATTTATTATCTGAAAATAATTAAAAAATAAATTAATATACTACATATTGAGTAAAACAAAATAAACAAGGCACAATATAACAAATCAACATAAACCCAAGATTGAAAAAAAAAACCATGACTCACTAAAGCTAATGACAACTGAATCAACTATAAAAATGCAGCAAAACCAAGACTTTCATTGAGGCCAGAAGGACTAAGGGTACCCAGTCTATAGATCCACTTACTTTCCATCTGTGACAGATTTTTGGCTATATTTCCACCTCGAATACCCAAATCAACCTGATCAATGGCTTTAATCTTGAGGCCTCTTGGACTGCAGCCATGATGTACTTTAAAATGTCGAGGTAATGTTTTTAAGGTAGAAATATCCTGTATTGTACTTGCTTTTTCAATATCACGTACATGCTCCCTTACTCTAAGTTTGAGTTCTCTAGTAGTCAAACCTATATATATCTTTTTGCAAGGGCATGCTGCATGATAAATGACTGCCTTGGACGAGCAGGTAAGATGCTTTCTAATTTGATAAGATCTGGAACCCTCTTGATTATCAAATGTTTGGCTTTTAATCAAATTTAAGCAAGCCTTGCAGATACCGCATGGAAAAAAGCCATTTTTTTCTTTTTCATGTTTATTAGAGAATTTTTTTGGGTCATAGTGACTATGGACGAGCAAATCTCTCAGATTGGCAGACCGACGAGCTGTAAAAGACGGTACGGTAGGTATAATTTGTTTCAAAATTGGATCCATTTCCAAAACTTTCCAATGTTTTTTAATTATATTTATCAGATCATTCCACTCAGTGCAATATGTTGAAATGAATCTGATTTGATTATCGTCCATATCTCTTTTTTTATTCTTCTCACCATATAAGAGACTGTTTCTGCTAGATTTGATAGCTCGATGATAGCCTCGTCTAATGGCCCTCTTGCTGTAGCCCCTCTGTTGGAATCTATATGCCAAGTCACGTGCCTGTAATTCAAAAGATAAATCATTTGAGCAGATTCTTCTTGCTCTTAGAAATTGGCCCACCGGAATCCCACGAATCAATGACTTTGGATGTGCAGAGTCAGCTCGAAGAAATGAATTTGTGGAAGTTGGTTTTCGATAAATATCTGTATCCAAACATCCAGAACTGGAAGCAGCTATTTTGATATCCAGAAAATCCAGGGTCCGTCCATACTTGTAAGATAATTTGATATTCAGATCGTTAGAATTCAATTTCATCATCAATTGATGCAATTCTTCAACAGATCCCTCCCAAATAAAAAATACATCATCAATGTATCTTATCCAGTTATGGACCTTCTCCATTTCCTGAATATTCTGAACTTGAAAAATTTGATGCTCCCAGGCCCCTAGAAAAAGGTTAGCATAAGACGGGGCACATGAAGCCCCCATTGCCGTCCCCTGTAATCGCAAAAAGATTTTTCCATTAAATGTAAACGCATTATGATGTAATACAAATTTCAAGAGGGTCACAATGAGAGTCGTCATTGATTTTTCTATATTACTATTTTCCAAAAACCAGATAACTGCCTTAATCCCATCTTCATGTTTAATTGATGTATATAACGATTCAACGTCGGCGGTAACCATCAACATATCGTCTTCCAAGAGTAGTTGATCCATTTTACAGAGTGCAGATGTTGTGTCTTTGATGAAAGAAGGTAGAGTTGCTACAATCGGTTTCAGAAAATGATCGATAATATCAGAAATGACCTCGCATAAGCCACCGTTTCCCGAAACGATGGGACGGCCCGGTGGGTCTTCAGGATTTTTGTGCAGTTTAGGTAAGAGATACAGCGTTGGTAATTTAGGTTGGCTGTTGGAGATGGTATCCAACAATTTCTTATTAATTATGCCCTCCGTATATGCCTTTTCCAAAATACTAACAAGTTCCGTTTGAAAAAAAGTTAGAGGATTGTAAGTCAGTTTTTTATAACACTTACCATCACTTAATAATTTGGAGGCTTGCTTCTCATACAGGCAGGTTGGCCAAATCACAAGGTTGCCACCCTTATCGGCCGGCTTAAAAAGAACATCGTTCCAGGTTCTTAATTCACTTAAGGCTGTTCTCTCCTTAAAGGTGAGATTTGATGTATATGTATGATTACTGGCCAATTTTTCAATATCTGCAGAAACAAGTTTTGTAAAAATTTCTACTGCAGGACAAAGTCCTAATGGGGGAAATTTGTTAGATTTTGAAAAAAGATGATTAGGGATGTTACTGACCTCATTAAAATTACCTTCCTCCTGCAAAGATTCCAAAATCAAAAGTGCTTCTTGTTCTTCAGCAGTCCAAGCTGAGTCCAAAAATTCAGTTTTATGATGTAACTTTTTAAGAAGCAACTTGCGTGCGAAAAGGTGAGTATCTTTCACCGCTGAGAACGAGTCTAGATGGGATGAAGGAGAAAAAGTGAGACCCCTTTCCAACACATTAAGTTGAGTCTGAGTAAGTGTGTAAGGTTCTGTGTACATGTTCCTGAAACTCAGTTTTTCCGTCAGCCATTTTACTTTCTGTCTTGCTGCAGCTGTCTTGCCCTCAGTCAATATGGAGTTTCCAGCTTGCATGTTCCCGCCCTGATTCTCTCCCTCTTGCTTCTTAAGCAGCCACAGCTGAGCAATCAGTGCTTCAGAATCAAGCCTGCAGTGAACCTGTGACCTGACTCCTGGAAGCCTTGGACCTTGTACTCCAGTTATTTCCTATTGTGGAACTTTGGAACACATCGTGGACTTTGGAACCTTGCTATTTGATAAATCCACGTTTGCATGGACTTATGGTAACAGAGAAGAGATCCTGAACCTGTTGTGAGAGTGATTGCTGAGCTTAAGTTACTCTGGCCTGCTGTGTCTCCTGCTTTTGTATCTGCAAACTGTGTGACTATTATTGCCACTTGTATGAAGTAATACAAGACCTTCTATATCACACCTGTGACTCCTGTGTTTTCATCGCACCCAAGCACAAGACACTATATGAACTGTACTCCTTACATTACAAGATTCTGAAGCCAAACGTTAGTGTCTGCTGGGTCTGGAAAGGCTGTGTCTGCTGTAACTGTGGATATCAGATGTCCGGTTGTACTTTCTGTGATGACAGTGGTTGTGACTTCTCACAACCATTCCAGGTGAGCAGTTCCCTTAATTTTTTTTTCTCTCTGCAGTGTTACCACAGGTAAACACTATTGTTTTTTTTTCTTCTCCTCTCCTTCCAGTACTCCCGTCTTAAAAGATCTGGAAAATGGAGGCCCGCATAAAGGAACTTTGCGGAGTGACTGATAACATCCTTGCAGATTTGCAGACTATAAAAACCCGTTTTACAAACCTACAGGACCTCACTAACCACAATTTGCAAGTGTTTGGACAGACTGCCCAGGATTTGCGAGCCAGGATTGAGGTTCTAGAGGAGCGAGTCCAGGCTCCTGCCGTAGCCCCGAGTTCTGGGATTCCTAAGTTGCCCCCTTTTCGTTTTGGCGGTGAACGTGAGAAATTCAGGGGATTTATTAATCAATGCAATCTTTTTTTTTCTGCACATGCTTCACAATTTCCCACTGAACGATCTAAAGTGCTTACTATAATTATGTTGCTTACCAACAAGGCTTTGATGTGGGCAAACCCTCTGATTGAGACTGAGGATGAATGTTTGGATCATCTTGATGCTTTCATTTCAGCCATGGGGCAGGTGTTTGATGACCCCAATCGAGGTGCAACAGCTGAAGCAGCCATGTTAGCTTTGCGCCAAGGTAAGCACTCGGTAGCTGAATATGCCTTGGATTTCAGGAGATGGCCCTTGATACCACCTGGGACAGTTCCGCCAAAAAATCTATTTTTCGAAAGGGGTTATCTCCACTGATTAAGGATGAACTTGCTCGTGCCGACCCTGCGTTAGGTGACTTTATTAACTACTGCATCCGTATTGATACTCGTCTGACTGAACGCAGGCAAGAGAGATGGTTCGAAAGCAATCGCACTAACCTTTTCCTACCTTCCTCTCCAGCTAAGGAACCTTTGAGTAGGATCACACGGGAACCTGAACCTGAACCCATGCAGGTAGACTCTTTACAACGACGGGTTAGTGATGCACGCAAGGAACATCGTTTTAAGGAGAATCTATGTTTCTATTGTGGTAAGTCAGGGCACTTCATTATAAACTGCCCCAGCCGTTCTCGTAAGACTACTGCAGCACTCATTCACTGTGAGTGTTGCGAGAGGGGATCTGTTAGGTCCGAGCCTCAGGCTCCAGAGAGATCTGCAGCAACAGATCTTGATTTCTCGGACTTAAACTCCGTTACTTCTGAGGACGTTGACTGTGTAAACGCTGCAATTTTTCAAGTTTCCTCAGCGGTGTCCCAGCTGAGTTGTAAAAAAAACAATTCTCATTGCTTTCTTTCCATCAAACTCTGGGTTGACTCAGCTTGGGTGTCTAGCTCTGCTATGATCGACTCAGGGGCAAGTGGAAATTTTATGGATGTCTCCTTTGCTCTGAAACAGGGGATACGTTCAGTGAAGAAGGCTACTCCAGTACAGATGGAAACTGTGGATGGCTCCCTGCTGACCTCTGGACCAGTGGATCAGGAAACAGAGCCTTTGAGGGTTTTATGGGTAAAGATCATCAAGAGAAACTGTCCTTTATGCTTATCTCTTCTCCCCACTTTCCCATTATTCTAGGGCTACCATGGCTGCAGGCTCAGAATCCTACCATTAACTGGGAGACCAAGGAATTACACTTTCCAGAGAAACAGATGAGTCCAAAAGTTTCAGCTTGCTCTGTTCCTAAAGGAACCATGTCAGTCCCTGAACTACCAGCTGTATACCAGGACTATGTGGATTTATGTGACAAGAAGAACGCTGACCAGCTTCCCCCTCACCGTCCATATGATTGTCCAATTGAATTATTGCCTGGAGCAGAGATACCTTTTGGTAAGATCTACCCCCTGGCGGGCCCGAGCTAAAGGCTTTAAAGGATTACATAGACGAAAATCTAGCCAAGGGCTTCATACGCCCTCTTCATCTCCTGCAGGTGCACCCATCTTGTTTGTAAAGAAGAAAGATGGATCTCTGAGACCATGCGTAGACTATAGGGAACTCAATAAGGTTACTATTAGAAACCGTTATCCATTGCCTTTAATCCCTGAGTTATTGGAGAGAGTGCGACATGCCAAAATTTTCTCTAAACTAGATCTCCGTGGGGCCTATAACTTAGTCCGTATTAGACCTGGGATGAATGGAAGACTGCATTCAGGTTACGCTATGGACACTTTGAATATCTAGTTATGCCTTTTGGTCTGAGTACCGCCCCAGCCACTTTCCAACACTTGGTGAATGACATCTTCAGGATCTCCTAGATACATTCGTGGTGATTTATTTGGATGATATTCTAATTTTTTCTAACTCCACAGAGGAACATCATGGACATGTGAGAATGGTCTTGGAACGTCTAAGACAAAATCATCTTTACATCAAACTTGAAAAGTGTGAATTCCATAGGACCGAAATTCAATTTCTGGGGTATGTACTGTCTACACAAGGAATTAGTATGGATGGAAGCAAGACCCAAGCCATCAAGGATTGGCCAAGTCCTAGAAATGTGAAGGAGGTGCAGCGCTTCATCGGGTTTGCCAACTTCTATAGACGTTTCATTAGGAATTTCTCTGAGGTAGTGTCACCTATCACCCAACTTACCCGAAAAGAGTCTAGGTTCTCCTGGACTCCCCAAGCCCAGGAAGCATTTTCCCGTCTAAAAGATAAATTTACCACTGCACCTATCTTAGTACATCCCAACCCCGAACTTGCCTTCATAATAGAGGTGGATGCTTCAGACTGTGCCGTTGGAGCTATACTCTCTCAGAGAACAGGTGAGAAGAATGTCTTGCATCCCTGTGCCTTCTTTTCCCAGCAGTTGTCTTCGGCTGAGAGGAACTACGATGTGGGCAATAGAGAGTTGTTGGCCATTATTGCCGCCTTCAAAGAATGGAGACACCTTCTTCAGGGAGCTGCACAGCAAATAGTCGTCCTGACAGACCATCGTAACCTTGAATTTATCAGGTCGGCTAAGTGCCTGACTCCTCGCCAGGCTCGCTGGAATCTTTTCTTAAACCAATTTAATTTTGTCATTTCTTATAGACCAGGATCGCGCAATGGAAAGGCTGATTCACTCTCTAGGATTTATTCAGCAGAGACACGTCCACTTACTCCTCCTAAGACTATTCTTCCTGACTCTAGATTCCTGGGAGTGATTCATAATCAAGACCTAATTAAGGACATCAAGGAAGCATACCATGCGGATTCCTTTTTGGCACAACCCCCAAGGGACGTAAGTCTTGTCTTTAAGAATGGTGTGTGGATTCAGGGACAACGTCTGTATATTCCTGAAACAGTCAGATTAAGAGTATTGCAACTCATTCACGATTCCAAGATAGCTGGGCATAGAGGAATTCTAAAGACACAGGAATTTCTTTCTCGTTTCTTTTGGTGGCCCACTTGCAGGAAGGATGTTTTAAACTATGTCACTTCATGTGAAGTCTGTGCAAGATGCAAAACACCTCGCTCCTCATCAACTGGTCTGTTGCAACCTCTTCCCACCCCGTCCCGCCCGTGGGGATCCATTTCTATGGACTTCATTGTGGAGTTACCAACCTCTCAAGGGAAGAACACCATTCTAGTGGTGGTTGATCGTTTAACAAAAGCAGCTCATTTTATCCCTTGTGTCGGCTTACCCACTGCAAGACAGACATCAGATTTGATGATTAAAAATGTGTTTCGTTTACATGGAGTACCAGATGAGGTTATTTCGGATCGAGGGGTGCAATTCACTTCAAGGTTTTGGCAAAATTTCTGTGCAGCATTGGACATTAAAGTGAACCTTTCTTCTGCTTTTCATCCTCAGACTAATGGACAGACGGAACGAACCAATCAGACCCTGGAGCAGTATCTTCGCTGCTTTATCTGCCACCTACAGGATGATTGGGTGGATCTACTTCCACTGGCTGAGTTCTCTTATAACAACTCTCAGAGCGCCTCCACTAAGCAGTCTCCTTTTTACTCCAATTTAGGTTATCATCCTAATATTCTTCCTCGATTTCCCATAGAAACGCCTTTGCCAGCAGTGGCTGAAAGAATCACGTCTTTACAAAAGAATATGGATCTTCTAAAGGGAAATCTGGAATTGGCTCAGGAAAGGTACAAGAAAGCCACAGATAAATTTCGTAAACCTGCACCAGCTTTCAAAGTAGGAGACCTGGTCTGGCTGTCAACCAGAAATCTTAAGTTAAGAATTCCATCATCTAAGTTGGGACATAAATACATTGGACCTTATAAAATCAGTAAAATTATAAGTGCCGTTGCTTGTCGTCTTCAACTGCCCAGAACTATGAGAATCCACCCTGTCTTTCATGTATCTCTACTAAAGGCTGCGACACCCAATACGTTTCCTGGACGTCCTTCTCCTTGCCCTGACCCAGTGCTAGTCGATGGTCAGGAAGAATTTGTGGTGGAAAGGATTCTAGATTCCAGGTTGTATAGAAATCAGTTACAATATTTGATTAAATGGCAGGGCTACCCAGTGGAGGACAATTCATGGGAACCAGTCAATAACGTTAATGCTCCTTGCTTGCTCCGTCAGTTTCATCAGAGGTACCCACACAAGCCTGGTCTGAGGTCATCCGGAGGTTGTCCCTAAGGGGGGAGTAATGTAAGGTTCTGTGTACATGTTCCTGAAACTCAGTTTTTCCGTCAGCCATTTTACTTTCTGTCTTGCTGCAGCTGTCTTGCCCTCAGTCAATATGGAGTTTCCAGCTTGCATGTTCCCGCCCTGATTCTCTCCCTCTTGCTTCTTAAGCAGCCACAGCTGAGCAATCAGTGCTTCAGAATCAAGCCTGCAGTGAACCTGTGACCTGACTCCTGGAAGCCTTGGACCTTGTACTCCAGTTATTTCCTATTGTGGAACTTTGGAACACTCGTGGACTTTGGAACCTTGCTATTTGATAAATCCACGTTTGCATGGACTTATGGTAACAGAGAAGAGATCCTGAACCTGTTGTGAGAGTGATTGCTGAGCTTAAGTTACTCTGGCCTGCTGTGTCTCCTGCTTTTGTATCTGCAAACTGTGTGACTATTATTGCCACTTGTATAAAGTAATACAAGACCTTCTATATCAAACCTGTGACTCCTGTGTTTTCATCGCACCCAAGCACAAGACACTATATGAACTGTACTCCTTACATTACAAAGTGTGTGGGTAGACAAGTTAACTACCTTATAGTGATCTCTATTTTTAGACATTTTTTGGGGTTTATTAAACATGTCCGGAAATCTCCTTTTATTTGTACTTCTCAAATGAAAATCCCTTGAGAATTCTCCATCACTAGCAGAAACACTGCTTTCAGACTCTGAGGTTTGTGAGGTTTCAGTAATTTTTCTTGATCCTAGGCGATTATTCGTGCCCTTTCTCCACTGCCAGCGAAAGACATTTTTATTCTCATAATCATCGAGATCCCTTACATATTTCTTATGTTTGCCTTCACTAGTCATACTCTCCCATTTATCGACATCCTTTTCCAATTCCTTTAACCAATTCTCAAGTTGGTCAACAGGTAGCTCTCTTTTAAGGGATTTCATTAATTCATCCATTTCATTGTCAATTTCACCAAGAGTCAAAAGATTCCTCTCAATAAGAATAGCCATAAATTCCATAGAACAATTGGAGGCAGCCGCCATCCATTTGTTAGACAATTCCTCATTATCTAAATTAAAAGTGGGATATAGCTGCACCCTAAGTCCTCTGGGCACCATTTTTTTACTAATATAATTTTCCAAAGAGGTCTTATTCCACCAAGTCTTGATTTTACGATGTAAAACATTTTTATATTTAACCATTAATTCTTTATTGCCAGCTATAGTGTCATTACTACCCGATGAGACACTCTGTTTAAAAATATCAGCAGCTTTGTTCCGCCAAGAAACTTCCTTGGCTTTCATATCCCTGTGGAAGGACAATCTGTGTAAAACAGCAGAAAAACAATTAATTATCGAGAAAATTGTCCAAAAGGAAATATTATTCCAATGGCACTTCATATACAAATTTTATACCATATTGGAGTATAATTCACACCAACACGAAGAGATCCATGATAAAATACATTTTTATTACAATAATTAAAATTGACACAACAATTAAAAAAACAGATATGTCTCAACAAAAGGAACACCACTATCAAAATTGGAATCAAGTGAAAGGAATGATGCACTGTTCACATAATGATTATAGTATGCATAAAGCCAGGAAATTACTATAATATGCAGCGAAAAACAATATTGCGGATTCTGCCCCAGATTATAATATTGCCAGATGATGAATAGACTGAATCCAGCCCTATATAATAATATTCAGCATTTATATCAATGGGCGCACCAGTCACAGTGCTCCAGAAAATCTGGATATCTAAGTAAACATAAAGCCAGAAACATGCTATGATATGCAGTAAAAAATATTGCAGATTCAGCCCTAGGTGGTAATGATCAGCATTTATGTCAGTGGGCGCTTAATAATAGTGTTTAGAGATACACAAATATACAACAGCGTTATGGGCAGTATATAAACAAAAATCAACGTTGCATAAAGTTCTCAACAGTGATGTGAATAGTACGCCTTTATATCCATGGGTGCTTAATCACCGCGCTCCAAAAAACCTGGATATCTTAGGGGCAGTGCCCAGACAGCAGTCAGCGCTATATACAAATCACCACATTAATGTTGAATATCTTAGGGACAGTGCCCAGACAGAAGTCAGCGCTATATACAAATGACAACATTAAATGTTAAATATCTTAGGGGCAGTGCCCAGACAGAAGTCAGCGCTATGTACAAACAACAACATTAGTAGGAGTAAAGAAATCAGCTATTACCTGGCCGAGTACTATGTGCAGCAGTGCAAAGTGGCGTTCGCTCACCCGACGCGCGTTTCGCCCGATGCTTCTTCCGGGGACGTGGTTAAGTGAGACAGGAGGAGGTTTTGCTGCATTTTTATAGTTGATTCAGTTGTCATTAGCTTTAGTGAGTCATGGGTTTTTTTTTCAATCTTGGGTTTATGTTGATTTGTTATATTGTGCCTTGTTTATTTTGTTTTACTCAATATGTAGTATATTAATTTATTTTTTAATTATTTTCAGATAATAAATGATCTGACGGTTTTTAATGGTTTACTTATGGACCAATGTGTTTAACATTTCTCTTCTATTTCACTATGGAGGATATGAAGAACTTACCTACTATCAAGTCTGGATTTTTTCCTTCCCTTCTATTATTGGACATTAATATATATATTTTTTGTTTGGTGTCATTATTAACTATATTCCTATTTTGCATTATCACTTCTTTATGTTGTATTTGCTTATTTTAATTTCCTTACATGGTTTTCACTGTCACTTATAATATAATGTAATCTATTTATTCTTCTTTTTTATCTTTAATTATTGTTGCATTTTTTATGTGAAATTCACTAGCTTTAAAATATAGCTTGTATTCACTTTTTTCTTGGCACTCATTGCACTTTGTAATTTTAATTATAATCACCATTAAAATATTTATCTGCACTTTCTAATTGCACCGGTTATTTATTTTATTTTTTATCACTTTCTAGTCCTTCTTATTTTTTCACTTCGGCACCTTTCTTTCTAAATCTATGACTTGCAGATTTGCAGTACGATTACGCTGGTTTCCCTGACCCAGGCAGAGTCACGAAAGCGCTCACAAACATGACATGCGGTTATATGCGTGTCATTGAGCGATTTCCTGGACTCTAGCTGTACCAGGTGCCGTGGCATCAGCGCACATGCGTCAACACGCCTACTGCTGGTCATAGTTTCGTTACAACTTCCCATTAGGTACTTTGGTGTTTAAATATTCCTCCTCCTGTCTCACTTAACCACGCCCCCGGAAGAAGCATCGGGCGAAACGCGCGTCGGGGTGAGCGAACGCCACTTTGCACTGCTGCACATAGTACTCGGCCAGGTAATAGCTGATTTCTTTACTCCTACTAATGTTGTTGTTTGTACATAGCGCTGACTTCTGTCTGGGCACTGCCCCTAAGATATTTAACATTTAATGTTGTCATTTGTATATAGCGCTGACTTCTGTCTGGGCACTGTCCCTAAGATATTCAACATTAATGTGGTGATTTGTATATAGCGCTGACTGCTGTCTGGGCACTGCCCCCAAGATATCCAGGTTTTTTGGAGCGCGGTGATTGAGCACCCATGGATATAAAGGCGTACTATTCACATCACTGTTGAGAACTTTATGCAACGTTGATTTTTGTTTATATACTGCCCTTAACGCTGTTGTATATTTGTGTATCTCTAAACACTATTATTAAGCGCCCACTGACATAAATGCTGATCATTACCACCTAGGGCTGAATCTGCAATATCTTTTACTGCATATCATAGCATGTTTCTGGCTTTATGTTTACTTAGATATCCAGATTTTCTGGAGCACTGTGACTGGTGCGCCCATTGATATAAATGCTGAATATTATTATATAGGGCTGGATTCAGTCTATTCATCATCTGGCAATATTATAATCTGGGGCAGAATCCGCAATATTGTTTTTCGCTGCATATTATAGTAATTTCCTGGCTTTATGCATACTATAATCATTATGTGAACAGTGCATCATTCCTTTCACTTGATTCCAATTTTGATAGTGGTGTTCCTTTTGTTGAGACATATCTGTTTTTTTAATTGTTGTGTCAATTTTAATTATTGTAATAAAAATGTATTTTATCATGGATCTCTTCGTGTTGGTGTGAATTATACTCCAATTGCAGCATTTGAGTCATGATGTGAGTTGGATTTGTCTAAGCTATGGAGTGACAAGGTTGACCATCAGTATCCTATAGCATAAGTAGGCTTTTGTGTTAGCATTTGTTTTCGACATGTGCATATCTGAAATAATATGTCACAATTATTTAGTTACAGATTTGTGACAAAGAGTAATTTTATGGTTTTAAAGCTGACGTTTCAATTGTTTACAGCTTAGAAATCAGGGTGTAGCCTCATATCTATGTGTAGCACTAGACACTTTGACATGTCATGTTTTTTTCACCATGTGTAGGTAGCTAGCAGTAATTTTTGCCGGACACACAGCAGGGGAACAGCAGGCGTTACTGAACCCCACAAACACATCAGCGATTGTTTTCATCTGTGCATCTAACACTTCTGAGCAGCAACTGGCGGTGTTGAAGCCCAGGGTCAAGGAGGGTGTAGGCAGAGGCCTAGTATGAGATGTTTGAAGTTGAATTTGTAGTTAGCAGCAGTAATTTTTGCCAGACACACAGCAGGGGAACAGCAGGTGTTACTGAACCCCACAAACACATCAGCGATTGTTTTCATCTGTGCATCTAACACTTCTGAGCAGCAACTGGCGGTGTTGAAGCCCAGGGTCAAGGAGGGTGTAGGCAGAGGCCTAGTATGAGATGTTTGAAGTTGAATTTGTAGTTAGCAGCAGTAATTTTTGCCAGACACACAGCAGGGGAACAGCAGGCGTTACTGAACCCCACAAACACATCAGCAATTGTTTTCATCTGTGCATCTAACACTTCTGAGCAGCAACTGGCGGTGTTGAAGCCCAGGGTCAAGGAGGGTGTAGGCAGAGGCCTAGTATGAGATGTTTGAAGTTGAATTTGTAGTTAGCAGCAGTAATTTTTGCCAAACACACAGCAGGGAAACAGCAGGTGTTACTGAACCCCACAAACACATCAACGATTGTTTTCATCTGTGCATCTAACACTTCTGAGCAGCAACTGGCGGTGTTGAAGCCCAGGGTCAAGGAGGGTGTAGGCAGAGGCCTAGTATGAGATGTTTGAAGTTGAATTTGTAGTTAGCAGCAGTAATTTTTGCCAGACACACAGCAGGGGAACAGCAGGCGTTACTGAACCCCACAAACACATCAGCGATTGTTTTCATCTGTGCATCTAACACTTCTGAGCAGCAACTGGCGGTGTTGAAGCCCAGGGTCAAGGAGGGTGTAGGCAGAGGCCTAGTATGAGATGTTTGAAGTTGAATTTGTAGTTAGCAGCAGTAATTTTTGCCAGACACACAGCAGGGGAACAGCAGGCGTTACTGAACCCCACAAACACATCAACGATTGTTTTCATCTGTGCATCTAACACTTCTGAGCAGCAACTGGCAGTGTTGTAGTCCAGGGAGTAGAGTTCAGGTGGTAGAAAGATGAACATAACAGGAGACATGGATAACGTTGCGAACCAGTTATTTAATCTGAAAACGGACAGACAAATTCTGGCGAGATCCATGCCTTGTTCATTTTCAGAAAAGTAAGCCGGTCTACATTATCGGAGGATAGTCGCAAGCGACGGTCTGTTAGTACACCACCTGCAGCACTAAAGACGCGCTCCGATAATACACTGGCAGCAGGGCAAGCCAGCACCTCCAATGCATACTGGCTAAGCTCTGGCCATGTATCCAGCTTAGAGACCCAAAACTTGAATGGGGAAGAGCCATCTGGGAGTACACTGAGAGGGAAAGACATGTAGTCTGTCACCATCTTACGGAAACGTTGCCTCCTGCTGACTGGAGCCGTCTCGGATGGTGTAGAAATTTGTGGCGCTGCCACAAAACTTTGCCACATTTGGAACATACTGGTCTTGCCCTGTGCAGAGGCGCTGCTTGTGCTCCCTCTTGTTGTAGAGCTGTCTCCACTGCCTCGACGCACAGAGCTGCTTTGTAAAGCAGTAGCAGCAGCAGTGCTCTCGGCTGGAATGGAGAACATTATGGATTGCACCAGTGTGTCTTGGTACTCCCGCATTTTACGCTCCCGGTAGAACGGTGTGATGAGGCTTTGTAAGTTGTCCCGGTAGCGAGGGTCTAGGAGGGTGTACACCCAATAATCAGACGTGGTGAGAATGTGGGCGATGCGGTAGTCGTTTCTCAGGCACTGCAGCATGAAATCAACCATGTGCTGCAGACTCCCAACTGGCCAAGAAACGCTGTCCCCTGCAAGAGGCGTCATCTCTGCCTGCTCTGCATCACCCCACCCTCGCTCTACATACTGACTAGAGCGTTGTGTACCTCCCTCTGGAGCGATGTCTTCCTCCTCCATTGACTCCTCCTCATCCTCCTCACAAAGTGAGCCCTGCCCAGCCCTTTGTGAGGAACCACGTTGCGCTGACTGTCCAGAAGATGATGGAATTTGTGACTCCTCATCCTCCACCTCTTCCAAAACCTCATCCCTTAGTGCTTGCAGTGTTTTTTGAAGCAGGCAGATAAGGGGGACAGTCAGGCTGACTAGTGCATCATCTGCACTCGCCATCCGCGTTGACTCATCAAACGCACGCAAAACGTGGCAGATGTCCTTCATAGAGGCCCACTCAGTAGTGGTGAAGTGTGAACGGCGCAAATTGCGAGTTGATTGAGCCTGATGCAGCTGATACTCCATTACTGCTGGCTGCTGCTCACACAACCGCTCCAACATATGTAACGTGGAATTCCACCTGGTGGGTACGTCACATATGATGCGATGTTCAGGAAGGCGAAATCTGAGTTGCAGAGCTGCAATGCGCGATCTGGCCATGCTGGAACGTCGCAAGTGAGCGCACTCTAGGCGGACCTTGTGCAGCAGTGCATCAAGATCCGGATAGTCCCTCAAAAAACTCTGCACGACCAAGTTGAGCACATGTGCCAGACATGGTATGTGAGTGAGGTTGCCAAGGCCCAGAGCTGCCACCAGATTTCGGCCATTGTCACACACTACCAAGCCTGGCTGGAGATTCGCTGGCAAAAACCACACGTCGCTCTCCTGCTTGATGGCATTCCAGAGCTCCTGCGCTGTGTGGCTTCGATTCCCCATGGAAATTAATTTCAGGACGGCCTGTTGACGTTTGGCCATGGCTGTGCTCATATCGGTCGCAACAGGTAAGCCTTCACGGGTCCATGTGGAGGTAGACCGTGACGGCTCCTGCAGCGATGATTCTGAGGAACTGGAGTAGGAGGAGGAGTCAATGTGGACAGACTTGATTCCTGCAATCCTTGGAGTTGGCAGAACACGTACAGCGCCACTCGCAAGATCTGTACCCGGCTCCACAACATTGACCCAATGGGCAGTGAGGGAAAGGTATCGTCCCTGGCCATGGGTACTGGTCCACGCATCGGTGGTCAGGTGGACCTTGCTACTGACAGCGTTTAGTAGCGCATGTTTAATTTTTCCCTCAACATGCTTTTGCAGACCAGGGACGGCTTGCCTGCTGAAATAAAATCAGCTGGGCACATTGTATTGTGGGACTGCCAATGCCATTAAGTTACGGAAACTGTCAGTCTCCACCAGCCAGAATGACAGCATTTCAAGGGACAGGAGTTTTGCAATGCCAGCAATCAGAGCCTGTGCTCGTGGATGGTTTGCCGAGTATGGCCGTCTTTTATCCCATGCCTGTGCTACCGATGGCTGTTTTGTGGCCTGGGAGTGTGAGGATGACAGGGAACTTGCAGCTGTGGGTGGAATAACACTGGGTCTCTGGACAACAGTGACAGAGGTTCTTCCATGGCGATCCTGTGAGGAAGCCGAACCAGCTGTGTGTGAGCTGGAGGAAGAGGCTCCAACACGAGCTGAAGATGTAGGTGCTGCTGTAGGTTGGCCTACATCTCCAGTGTGTCTTTGTAACTCAACCACGTGCTTTGACCGCACATGTTTCCACATATTTGTGGTATTAAGGTTACTGACACTTTTACCTCTTTTTACTTTTTGATTACACAGCTTGCATTTGACATAGCAAATATCATCTGCAAGTGTGTCAAAAAAGGACCACGCAGTGCAAGTCCTGGGAGCGCCCGTTTTGGCTGTTTGAAGAGAACTGCTACGAACGGGTGCCAAACTGAAGGCTACAGGCAACCGAGTCTGCAGCCTACCTCTCCCTACTGTTTGGACCGTTGGGGCAATCTCTTCCTCAGAGCTGCTACCACCACCTTCCTGTTCCTCACGCCATGTTGGGTCTTGGACCTCATCATCTCCACTACCCTCTTCCAACACCTACTGCTGTTGGGTGGTCTGGCCAGCACCATGCTCAACAGAAACTGGCACCTGAGTCTCATCATCATCAGATGCGTTCTGCGGTGTGCTGACCATCGGCACTGGCTCACCCGCCTCTTCACATTCAGAGAGACACAGCTGTTGCGCATCACTGCATACTCCCTCTTCTTCACATTCCAGAATGCTGCTTGGCTGGGCCCCTGTTTGCAAGCCAACAGATTCTGAGAACAGAAGCAGAGACTCAGCTGGCTCCTTTACAGAGCTCTCTGACTGCCTGGGCAATTTGGCAGGCGGTGAAGAGACAGATGGTTGTTCAACAGTGCTGTGGTCCTGAGAGGAGGTGGAAGCAATTGAAGTCGATGCATTGGCTGCCATCCAACCAACAACGGCTTCAATTTGTTCTTCCCGCAGCAGGGGGCTACGCCGAGCTCCTACAAAAGTGCGCATAAAGGAACGCTCAACGGGAAAACTGGTGGATGCTGTGTCACTGGGGGCGGCAGCAGCCACAGAATCCCCATGTCCTCTCCCTGCTGAAACTCCACGGCCACGACCACGTGCCTTACTCCCTGCCTTCTTCATCTTGGTAGATTGATAAAGAAAGTCAGAAAAGTTATAAGGCCTAAGTGTGGTTATTCCTCAGAGACTGCAGTGAACACTGCAGACAACTGTTCACTAGCTGTGAAAGGCCCCTTTGTGTACTTCTATAGTGTTTGCAACCAATGTATTGTATACGGATGGAAGCGCGTCACACTAATAGATTATATTTTTTTTAAATAGAATGGAGCAGCACCAATTAGAGAAAAATGTGAAGGATGAGGCAGTGACACACGCTCAGCAGACTACAACCAGCAGTGGTTGAAGAACTAACTGTAGCGTAATCTGCACTCAAAAAATGAAAAGCTCACAGACTACAGTGAACACTGCAGACAAGTGTTCAGTAGCTGTAAAAGGCCTCTTTGTGTACTTCTATAGTGTTTGCAACCAATGTATTGTATACGGATGGAAGCGCGTCACACTAATAGATTATATTTTTTTAAAATAGAATGGAGCAGCACCAATTAGAGAAAAATGTGAAGGATGAGGCAGTGACACACGCTCAGCAGACTACAACCAGCAGTGGTTGAAGAACTAACTGTAGCGTAATCTGCACTCAAAAAATGAAAAGCTCACAGACTACAGTGAACACTGCAGACAACTGTTCAGTAGCTGTAAAAGGCCCCTTTGTGTACTTCTATAGTGTTTGCAACCAATGTATTGTATACGGATGGAAGCGCGTCACACTAATAGATTATATTTTTTTAAAATAGAATGGAGCAGCACCAATTAGAGAAAAATGTGAAGGATGAGGCAGTGACACACGCTCAGCAGACTACAACCAGCAGTGGTTGAAGAACTAACTGTAGCGTAATCTGCACTCAAAAAATGAAAAGCTCACAGACTACAGTGAACACTGCAGACAACTGTTCAGTAGCTGTAAAAGGCCCCTTTGTGTACTTCTATAGTGTTTGCAACCAATGTATTGTATACGGATGGAAGCGCGTCACACTAATAGATTATATTTTTTTAAAATAGAATGGAGCAGCACCAATTAGAGAAAAATGTGAAGGATGAGGCAGTAACACACGCTCAGCAGACTACAACCAGCAGTGGTTGAAGAACTAACTGGAGCGTAATCTGCACTCAAAAAATGAAAAGCTCACAGACTACAGTGAACACTGCACACAACTGTTCACTAGCTGTGAAAGGCCCCTTTGTGTACTTCTATAGTGTTTGCAACCAATGTATTGTATACGGATGGAAGCGCGTCACACTAATAGATTATATTTTTTTAAAATAGAATGGAGCAGCACCAATTAGAGAAAAATGTGAAGGATGAGGCAGTGACACACGCTCAGCAGACTACAACCAGCAGTGGTTGAAGAACTAACTGTAGTGTAATCTGCACTCAAAAAATGAAAAGCTCACAGACTACAGTGAACACTGCAGACAACTGTTCAGTAGCTGTAAAAGGCCCTTTGTGTACTTCTATAGTGTTTGCAACCAATGTATTGTATGCGGATGGAAGCGCATCACACTAATAGATTATATTTTTTTAAAATAGAATGGAGCAGCACCAATTAGAGAAAAATGTGAAGGGTGAGGCAGTGACACACGCTCAGCAGACTACAACCAGCAGTGGTTGAAGAACTAACTGTAGCGTAATCTGCACTCAAAAAATGAAAAGCTCACAGACTACAGTGAACACTGCAGACAACTGTTCAGTAGCTGTAAAAGGCCCCTTTGTGTACTTCTATAGTGTTTGCAACCAATGTATTGTATGCGGATGGAAGCGCGTCACACTAATAGATTATATTTTTTTAAAATAGAATGGAGCAGCACCAATTAGAGAAAAATGTGAAGGATGAGGCAGTGACACACGCTCAGCAGACTACAATCAGCAGTGGTTGAAGAACTAACTGTAGCGTAATCTGCACTCAAAAAATGAAAAGTCACAGACTACAGTGAACACTGCAGACAACTGTTCAGTAGCTGTGAAAGGCCCCTTTGTGTACTTCTATAGTGTTTGCAACCAATGTATTGTATACGGATGGAAGCGCGTCACACTAATAGATTATATTTTTTTTAAATAGAATGGAGCAGCACCAATTAGAGAAAAATGTGAATGATGAGGCAGTGACACACGCTCAGCAGACTACAACCAGCAGTGGTTGAAGAACTAACTGTAGTGTAATCTGCACTCAAAAAATGAAAAGCTCACAGACTACAGTGAACACTGCAGACAACTGTTCAGTAGCTGTAAAAGGCCCCTTTGTGTACTTCTATAGTGTTTGCAACCAATGTATTGTATGCGGATGGAAGCACGTCACACTAATAGATTATATTTTTTTAAAATAGAATGGAGCAGCACCAATTAGAGAAAAATGTGAAGGATGAGGCAGTGACACACGCTCAGCAGACTACAACCAGCAGTGGTTGAAGAACTAACTGTAGTGTAATCTGCACTCAAAAAATGAAAAGCTCACAGACTACAGTGAACACTGCAGACA
Source organism: Oophaga sylvatica (assembly GCA_033576555.1). NCBI lineage: Eukaryota > Metazoa > Chordata > Amphibia > Anura > Dendrobatidae > Oophaga > Oophaga sylvatica. The sequence continues at coordinate 36,911 of JARQOD010003564.1, forward strand.
ACTGTTCAGTAGCTGTAAAAGGCCCCTTTGTGTACTTCTATAGTGTTTGCAACCAATGTATTGTATGCGGATGGAAGCACGTCACACTAATAGATTATATTTTTTTAAAATAGAATGGAGCAGCACCAATTAGAGAAAAATGTGAAGGATGAGGCAGTGACACACGCTCAGCAGACTACAACCAGCAGTGGTTGAAGAACTAACTGTAGCGTAATCTGCACTCAAAAAATGAAAAGCTCACAGACTACAGTGAGCACTGCAGACAACTGTTCAGTAGCTGTAAAAGGCCCCTTTGTGTACTTCTATAGTGTTTGCAACCAATGTATTGTATACGGATGGAAGCGCGTCACACTAATAGATTATATTTTTTTAAAATAGAATGGAGCACACCAATTAGAGAAAAATGTGAAGGATGAGGCAGTGACACACGCTCAGCAGACTACAACCAGCAGTGGTTGAAGAACTAACTGTAGCGTAATCTGCACTCAAAAAATGAAAAGCTCACAGACTACAGTGAACACTGCAGACAACTGTTCAGTAGCTGTAAAAGGCCCCTTTGTGTACTTCTATAGTGTTTGCAACCAATGTATTGTATACGGATGGAAGCGCGTCACACTAATAGATAATATTTTTTTAATATAGAATGGAGCAGCACCAATTAGAGAAAAATGTGAAGGATGAGGCAGTGACACACGCTCAGCAGACTACAACCAGCAGTGGTTGAAGAACTAACTGTAGCGTAATCTGCACTCAAAAAATGAAAAGCTCACAGACTACAGTGAACACTGCACACAACTGTTCACTAGCTGTGAAAGGCTCCTTTCTGTACTTCTATAGTGTTTGCAACCAATGTATTGTATACGGATGGAAGCACGTCACACTAATAGATCACTGTTAATTTCAATTGAATGGAGCTGCACCAATTCCACAAAATAAAATAAAAAAAAGAGTCAGTGAGTGACACGTGCAGATGCCTACAAACAGCGGTGGATGCAGAGCAAACAGCAGCGTCACCTGCACTCACACACACACACCTTGCACAGAGCTGTTAAAACAACACTGCAAGGCAAAAGGAAGCTTTACACAGCGGTTGGTAAACTAGCCTGCCTAAAGCACAGTACACAAAATCGCAATCTCTAACTGTCCCTCAGAGTCAGCAGAGCAGCGTTCTGTCCCTAACTGAGTTCACAGCACATTGACGCTAAAATGGCGGCGGCGCCTTTTAATAGTGCATTCTGACATCATTTCAGCAGCCAATCACAGCCATGCCATTAGTTAAGATGACCGCAGCATTACAGGATGTGCCCACACTTCGTAGGATTCCTCATTGGCTGACTAAAATCACAGTGCCTCTCAAAGAATTATGGGAACTTCCGATTCCGGTATACGATATAGGAAAAATATCGGAACTAAGTATCGGAATTCCGATACAGCGAATATCGGCCGATACCCGATACTTGCGGTATCGGAATGCTCAACACGAATCATCACTATGCACTATATGGCCTCATGTATCATCACTGTGGACTACAGGGCCTCATATATCATCAGTGTGCATATAGGGTCTCATGTATCATCACTGCATTATAGGGCCTCTTGTATCTTCACTGTGCCCTGTAGGGCCTCATGTATCATCACTGCATTATAGGGCCTCATGCATGATCACTGCATTATAGGGCCTCATGTATCATCACTGTGCATTATAGGGCCTCATGTATCATCACTCTGCACTACAGGGCCTCATATATCATCAGTGTGCACTATAGGGCCTCATGTATCATCACTGTGCACTATAGGGCCTCATGTATCATCACTGCATTATAGGGCCTCATGTATCCTTACTGTGCATTATAGGGCCTCATGTATCATCACTATGCACTATAGGACCTCATGTATAATCACTGTGCACTATAGGGCCTCATGTATCATCACTGTGAACTATAGGGCCTTATGTATCATCACTGAGCACTATAGGGCCTCATGTATCATCATTGTGCACTATAGGGCCTCATGTATCATCACTGGGCACTACAGGGCCTCATATATCATCAGTGTGCACTATAGGGCCTCATGTATCATCACTGTGCACTATAGGGCCTCATGTATCATCACTGCATTATAGGGCCTCATGTATCATCACTGTGCACTATAGGGCCTCATGTATCATCACTGCATTATAGGGCCTCATGTATCGTCACTACATTATAGGGCCTCATGTATCATCACTTTGCATTATAGGGCCTCATGTATCATCACTGTGTACTACAGTGCCTAATATATCATCAGTGTGCACTATAGGGCCTCATGTATCATCACTGTGCACTATAGGGCCTCATGTATCATCACTGCATTATAGGGCCTCATGTATCATCACTGTGCACTATAGGGCCTCATGTATCATCACTGCATTATAGGGCCTCATGTATCATCACTGCAATATAGGGCCTCATGTATCATCACTGTGCATTATAGGGCCTCATGTATCATCACTGTGTACTACAGTGCCTCATATATCATCAGTGTGCACTATAGGGCTTCATGTATCATCACTGTGAACTATAGGGCCTCATGTATCATCACTATCACTGTGCCTTATATGGCCTCATGTATCATCACTGTGCACTATAGGGCCTCATGTATCATCACTGTGCACTACACGGCCTCATGAATCATCACTGTGCACTATAGGGCTTCATGTATCATCACTGTGCATTATAAGGCCTCATGTATCATCACTGTGCACTATAGGACCTCATGTATCATCACTGTGCACTATAGGGCCTCCTGTATCATCACTGTGCACTACACGGCCTCATGAATCATCACTGTGCACTATAGGGCCTCATATAACATCACTGTGCACTATAGGGACTCATGTATCTTCTCTGTGCACTATAAGGCCTCATGCATCATCACTGTGCACTATAGGGCCTCATGTATCATCACTGTGCACTATAGGGCCTTGTGTATCATCACTGTGCACTATAGGGCCTCATGTATCATCACTATGCACTATAGGGCCTCATGTATCATCACTGTGCACTACAGGGCCTTATAAATCATCAGTGTGCACTATAGGGCCTCATGTATCATCACTGCATTATAGGGCCTCATGTATCTTCCCTGTGCACTGTAGGGCCTCATGTATCATCACTGCATTATAGGGCCTCATGCATCATCACTGAATTAAAGGTCCTCATGTATCATCACTGTGCATTATAGGGCCTTATGTAACATCACTGTGCACGACAGGGCCTCATATATCATCAGTGTGCACTATAGGGCCTCATGTATCATCACTGTGCACTATAGGGCATCATGTATCATCACTGCATTATAGGGCCTCATGTATCTTCACTGTGCACTATAGGGCCTCATGTATCATCACTGTGCACTATAGGGCCTCATGTATCATCACTGTGCACTATAGGGCCTCATGTATCATCACTGTGCACTATAGGGCCTCATGTATCATCACTGTGCACTATAAGGCCTCATGTATCATCACTGTGCACTATAGGGCCTCATGTATAATCACTGTGCATTATAGGGCCTCATGTATCATCACTGCATTATAGGGCCTCATGAATCATCACTGTGCACTATAGGGCCTCATGTATCATCACTGTGCATAATAGGGCCTCATGTATCATCACTGTGCACTATAGGGCCTCATGTATCATTACTGTGCATTATAGGGCCTCATGTATCATTACTGTGCATTATAGGCCTCATGTATCATCACTGTGCATTTTAGGGCCTCATGTATCATCACTGTGCATTATAGGGCCTCATGTATCATCACTGTACACTGTAGGGCCTCATGTATCATCACTGTGCATTATAGGGCCTCATGTATCATCACTGTGCACTATAGGGCCTCATGTATCATCACTGTGCATTATAGGGCCTCATGTATCATCACTGCATTATAGGGCCTCATGAATCATCACTGTGCACTATAGGGCCTATGTATCATCACTGTGCACTATAGGGCCACATGTATCATCACTATCACTGCGCATTATAGGGCCTCATGTATCATCACTGTGCACTATAGGGTCTCATGTATCATCACAGTGCACTATAGGGCCTCATGTATCATCACTGCATTATAGGCCTCATGTATCATCACTACATTATAGGGCCTCATTTATCTTCCCAGTGCACTGTAGGGCCACATGTATCATCACTGCATTATAAGGCCTCATGCATCATCACTGCATTATAGGGCCTCATGTATCATCACATTGCATTATAGGGCCTCATGTATCATCACTGTGCACTATAGGGCCTCATGTATCATCACTGTGCGCTATAGGGCCTCATGTATCAACACTGCATTATAGGGCCTCATGTATCATCACTGTGCACTATAGGGCCTCATGTATCATCACTGCATTATAGGGCCTCATGTATCATCACTGCATTATAGGGCCTCATGTATCATCACTTTGCATTATAGGGCCTCATGTATCATCACTTTGCAATATAGGGCATCATGTATCTTCTCTGTACACTGTAGGGCCTCGTGTATCATCACTGCATTATAGGGCCTCATGCATCATCACTGCATTATAGGGCCTCATGTATCATCACTGTGCACTATAGGGCCTCATGTATCATCACTGCATTATAGGGCCTCATGATCGTCACTGCATTATAGGGCCTCATGTATCATCACTTTGCATTATAGGGCCTCATATATCATCAGTGCGCACTATAGGGCCTCATGTATCATCACTGTGCACTATAGGGCCTCATGTATCATCACTGCATTATAGGGCCTCATGTATCAGCACTGTGCACTATAGGGCCTCATGTATCATCACTGCATTATAGGGCCTTATGTATCATCACTGCATTATAGGACCTCATGTATGATCACAGTGCATTATAGGGCCTCATGTATCATCACTATCACTGTGCATTATAGGGCCTCATGTATCATCACTGTGCACTATAGGGCCTCATGTATCATCACTATCACTGTGCATTATAGGGCCTCATGTATCATCACTGTGCACTATAGGGCCTCATGTATCAATCACTGTGCACTATAGGGCCTCATGTATCATCACTATCACTGTGCATTATAGGGCCTCATGTATCATCACTGTGCACTGTAGGGCCTCATGTATCATCACTGTGCATTATAGGGCCTCATTTATCATCACTGTGCACTATAGGGCCTCATGTATCATCACTGTGCACTATAGGGCCTCATATATCATCACTGTGCACTATAGGGCCTCATGTATCATCACTGTGCACTATAGGGCCTCATGTATCATCACTGTGCACTATAAGGCCTCATGTATCATCACTGTGCACTATAGGGCCTCATGTATCATCACTGTGCATTATAGGGCCTCATGTATCATCACTGCATTATAGGGTCTCATGAATCATCACTGTGCACTATAGGGCCTCATGTATCATCACTGTGCACTATAGGGCCACATGTATCATCACTATCACTGCGCATTATAGGGCCTCATGTATCATCACTGTGCACTATAGGGCCTCATGTATCATCACAGTGCACTATAGGGCCTCATGTATCATCACTGCATTATAGGGCCTCATGTATTGTGATGATATTGCAAGCTTCATGTCTTGTGCTGTTGCTGGAACTACAACCCCCCCACTGTTTGCAAGCACAGGGCAAAGTGCCCCTCCCTCCTTTTCTCTGCAGCGCACTCGATCTCTCATCCCTCCCACCTCAGGAATTTTCCTTTGTCTTAGCAAACCCTGCAAAAGTTCTATAGCAGCCATTTTGGAGAATTCATTCTTTTTTGGAATAACACGGTGGGAGCATTCGCTAGAAACACGAAAGTTACTGTGTTGAACCATGCGCCGACGGGCATCGTTCCCGTGGTACTGGTAAACCCGTAACTCCAACAGAACCCGAGAAATGGAATTCTCGGGTGCCCCATGAACTAGCCCACCCAAGTGTGGGCTCATTGGAACCGTCATTCTAGAGTGAGATCATTGATAGGTCTGCCGTTATTCTGATAGGTTCACAGGACGAGTTATGAACCTTATGATATCGCAGAGCTCAAACCATAGCTTGCAGCCAGGGGAGGTGGCCAGAGGACCAGCCCTTTTTATGAGGTCAGAAGCTGACATGCATAAGTCTTACAGTGAAGTTCCTTAGGCATACTTTCTGCTGGATGTCCTGAGTAAGAGATCTACCAATGAACTATGACGTGTGGCTCCTTCCCCCAGCCTGGCTTGCCTGTATATGATCTAACAACCATGTGAGTGATTTTCATTCTTAATCCTATTTTATTTTATAACTGCATCTGTACATAACGATATTGTCTCAGTTTGTTACATCTTTTTATATTATATAAGCATTGCCTGTTTTTAAGGAATAAACCTATAAATTTATTAGTTTGTTTCTCCTGCTCTATAAACAAATTTGCACGTGCCTGAAGCACTACGCTACTGTTTTGGGGTTGCTACGGACCCTCTTGATAAATTGTTCATCAAAAGCCGTAGCTGGTGGCAGCTAAAAGAAAGGGGTGTAAAGTGTTAATCTATTGGGTGACGCTGGCAGTGACGCAGCGAGGTTTATAAGGGTACTGCCTGGCTGCAGCCAGGAGTAATTATAATTCCCTCACTGCAGCGTGCCCAATAGCCAGCACACATCCAAGTGACCCGTCTGGCGACTAATTATCCTAGGTGCAGTTCCCTGACTGACCTGAGGGTAAGGGGGGCGCCAGAGAGCTGCAAGTTCCTAAGTGGAAGTGGATAGTTATAAATCCCTGCAGTTTACTGGGTCGGACGGCAGCAGCCGTCGTGTGTGTGCACGTTCCATCACATGTGGTGGCAGCGGTGGGATCACAAGCCGTGACCCCCGGGCTACCGTGTGGCGGACTGTGTGCCCGTTCATCAATTTGGTGGCAGCGTGGGATCACAAGCCGTGACCCCCGGGCTACCGTGTGGCGGACTGTGTGCCCGTTCATCACATATTGGTGGCAGCGGTGGGATCACAAGCCGTGACCCCCGGGCTACCGTGTGGCGGACTGTGTGCCCGTTCATCACATATTGGTGGCAGAGCGGTGGGATTATAGAGCATTAGTGATCTGGTTTGAGCAATCATTCCATTCACTAAAAAACTTGCACGGTTCTTCAGCGACCCTGCAACTAAAGTTTTGGAGAACAGACTCAGTGTTTATTAGTCCTGAGACAATTGTGTGTACTTGCGGTTACCCCTCCCTTCTCTTTGTTTTTCTATCCTATCTTTTATTTGGCAAACATGGCTACAATAGGAGCAAGTTGGTACAAACTGCAGAAAAGGGACACTCTTGCTGGAATATGCATTTCCCGAGGCCTTGACCCCAGGGGCCAAACCAAAGCTCAACTGATCAAGGTCCTGATGCCACAGGACCACGCTGAGAGCGAGGAGGGCACAGAAGCCGGCCCAAGCCAAGGTGGGGCGGCAGCAGAGGCCCAAACCCTGCAGGCTTACAACCAGGGCGGGATGGACCCTTACCTGCAGGCGGCCCTGGAGGAACTCCCCACCGACGACCGGGGGGAGCGCCTGAAGCTGATTCAGCAATACCAGCAGGAGGCCCGAGCCGAGCGCCAAGCCCAGCGAGAGGCTGAGAGAGCCGAGCGCCAAGCCCAGCGAGAGCTGAGAGAGCCGAGCGGGAGGCTGAGAGAGCCCGAGCCGAGCGGGCAGCCAAGCGCAGAGAGCCCATGAGCTGGAGATGGTCCAGCGAGGGGCAATGCCCTCCACAGCTCAGAGCAGTGTGCCCAGCAGCACTCAGAGTCCCAAGCCCCGGCCGGAGCACTTTCCCGTGCTGGAAAGGGACGGAGACTTGGACACTTTTCTGCGGGCCTTTGAGAAAGTCTGCAGACAGTACCGCTGCCTGCCGACCAATGGGCCAGGTACTTGACCCCCGGGCTAAAGGGCAAAGCTTTGGAGGCGTTCGCTTCCCTCGCGCCAGATCAAGACAGTGACTATGAGGCCATCAAGCAGGCCCTGATCTGCCAAGTACCAGCTAACCCCTGAGGTATACCGAAAGAAGTTCCGGAACCTCCAACGTGGCCCACACGACAGTTATAGCGATGTGGTGCAAGGACTCAGGAACCACTTTGACCAGTGGATCCATGGACTGTCAGTTGACACCTATGAGGAGCTGAAAGACCTGATGATCAAAGACCAGTTCCTGCATCTGTGCCCAGCTGAGGTCCGACAGTTCATCCTGGACCGAGAACCAGAGGACGCGGTCACAACAGCCCGGATCGCCGACAGCTATGAGGCCAACCGGAAACCCGAGGTGCGAAGCCGTCCCACCCGCTGGGGAGGGGGTAAGCCTGCAACCAACCCCAGTGCCCCTGCCAGTCGTCCCTCTGGAGGCACTATCCCCTTTGCCAGCGCCAGGCCTACATCAGACCCCCGCCAGTGTTTCTCCTGTAAAAGGACTGGTCACATCAGCGCCACCTGTCCGGAGAGGCAGAAGAACCCCCCAGCCAAGGCCTCCGGGCCCAAGCCTCTGTTCTTTTGGTGGGTGGTGTGGTGGGGAGGGTTGATGACAACGTGCAGCCCGTCCGCGTGGGGGCCCGTCTTGCTACAGGCCTCAAGGACACCGGGGCTGAACGAACCCTCATCCGACCCGAACTGGCGGCCCCTGAAGAGTTGATTCCGGGGAAAACCTTAACTGTCACAGGGATTGGGGGGTCCACTACCCCTTGCCGATAGCCCGAGTTTTCATTGACTGGGGTACCGGGAGCGGGGTGAAGGAAGTGGGGGTGTCCGAAAACCTGCCCACTGATGTTTTATTGGGGACTGATCTGGGGAGGATGGTGGCGTACTATGTCCCTGACACCCCTTCCCAATCTGATAATAAGGTTAACGTTAACCATGATGTTGATGTTGATGATGATGGGAAACTGATTGTGTTACCTGCTAATGCTTTGCGAAGTGATGATGCAACTGATAACCTTTCTTTCCCTAGGACTGATGTTGATAGTGATGTATCTGTGCCATCTGAATCTGTTAACCCTTTCTCTGAAGTGGTAGATGTGTCCACAGGTACAGGAGCGTTCAGTCCCCTCGCTCTGCGGAGTGAGACGGCTGAGGAACCCCTAGCAGGAGCAAGCGACAGTGCTCAAGGAAATGGGGAGGTGCATGGGAACCGGGAGGAAGGTGACGCCATGACACTGACCAGTGCCACCGAGGAAGGTAACTGGCCCATAAGTAGCACTGCTCCTGAAGTGTTGGGGGTGGATGGGGAGGTAGAGCCCATAGCAGCGCAGGCTGATGGGTCTATAGAAATCCCCGGGGAGACTGCATATGTAGCTGCTGTCACCCGCAGTCAGAGTGCCCGGATCGCAGGTAGCGCCCTGCCATCTGGACCCTCCTCCGCTACAGGAGAGACTGAACCAGAGGTGGACCCAGAGCCGGTCCCAGAGGGTCCCAGTGAGGAAGGAACCCTGACGTCACTTCTGGCTGCCTCCAGCCAGGAGTTCCAGGCCGCTCTGCACTCAGATGCGAGCCTGGAGAACTTGAGGCACCTCGCCGAGACGCCCACCTCCGTGACTGATAAGGAGAGGGTGTTCTGGGAACGAGGAAGGTTGTACCGGGAGACAGTACCCGGAGATTCCCAAAAGGAGTGGTTGAGGGGGAAACAGCTGGTCGATCCCGCACCAGTTCCGAGGTGAGTTGTTGAGGATTGCCCATGAGATTCCACTCGCTGGACACTTGGGGATCAGCAAAACTAAGGCACGGCTGTCTCAACACTTCTATTGGCCCAAGATGGGGACAGATGTGACTAACTACTGCCGCTCCTGTATCACCTGTCAAAGAGTGGGGAAGGCGGGGCCTGCTCTTAAGGCTCCCCTGATCCCGTTGCCAGTGATAGAGGAGCCTTTCCAGAGGATCGCGGTGGACATTGTGGGCCCGCTGGCCGTCCCCAGCAGCTCTGGAAAGCAATACATCCTTACTGTGGTAGACTACGCTACCCGGTACCCGGAGGCAGTAGCTCTGTCCTCAACTAGGGCAGATAAGGTGGCGGATGCACTGGTGACCATCTTTTCACGGGTAGGATTTCCCAGGGAGATGCTTACCGATCAAGGGACTCAATTTATGTCTCGCCTAATGAAGGCTCTCTGCAGCAAAATGCAGGTGACGCGTATGGTATCGAGTGCGTATCACCCACAGACCAATGGTTTGTGTGAGCGCTTTAACGGTACCCTCAAACAGATGCTCCGCATGCTGGTTGAGACCCAGGGACGCGATTGGGAGCGGTACCTCCCACACCTGCTATTTGCCTACAGAGAAGTCCCGCAGGCCTCGACGGGGTTCTCCCCCTTCGAGCTCCTGTATGGTAGGCGAGTCCGGGGACCCCTTGGTTGATAAGAGAATCCTGGGAAGATGAGCCAAACCCCACGGAAGTGTCCATCGTGGATTATGTCATGCGCTTCCGCGACAAGATGCAGACCTTGACGCAGTTGGTGCATGACAACATGACGCAGGCTCAGGCTGACCAGAAGCACTGGTACGACCAGAACGCCCGGGAGCGGACCTACCAGGTGGGTCAAAAGGTGTGGGTGCTGGTCCCCGTACCAAAGGATAAGCTTCAGGCAGCCTGGGAAGGCCCGTACGTCGTGCACCAACAGCTCAACCCAGCCACCTACGTGGTCACGCTTGACCACACTCGGGGTAGGCGCAAGGCCTTTCACGTCAACATGATGAAGGCCCATCACGAACGTGAAGCCTGCGTCCTACCGGTCTGCAATCTGCCCGAGGACGGGGAAGAGGATCCCCTCCTAGACATGCTGGCCCAAGCTAATGCCAATGGGTCCATTGAGGACATGGAGGTAAATGCCTCGCTAACCGTCTCCCAGCGGTTGCAGTTGCTGACCACTCTGGAACCCTTCCGGGCCGAGTTCACGAACCGACCCGGAAGGACCGAGTTGGCAGTCCACGAGGTGGACACCGGGAATCACGCCCCGTTACGGCGGACACCTTATCGGATCTCTGAGGAAGTGCAGCAGATTATGCGCCAGGAGATCCATGAGATGTTGCAGCTGGGGGTGATCCGGCAGTCCAAAAGCGCGTGGGCCTCACCTGTAGTTCTCGTGCCAAAAAAGGATCGGACCACCCGGTTCTGCGTGGACTACAGGGGGCTCAACGCCATCACTACCTCTGATGCGCACCCAATGCCACGCATCGAGGATCTGCTGGAGCGGTTGGCGAATGCCAAGTACATATCCATCATGGATTGAGCCGGGGATACTGGCAGATTCCCCTGAGCCCTGCGGCGCAGGAGAAATCTGCCTTTATCACCCCTTTTGGACTGTACGAGTCCACGGTCATGCCTTTCGGCATGAAGAATGCCCCTGCCACTTTTCAGCGGATGGTCAACCACCTGCTTCAGGGACTGGAGGAGTACGCTGTGGCGTACCTGGACGACATTGCCGTCTTCAGTTCCACCTGGGAGGAACACCTTCAGCATCTCCAGGAGGTGCTCAAGCGTATTCACCAGGCAGGTCTGACCATCAAGCCGGGAAAATGCCAGATGGGCATGAGGGAGGTCCACTACCTGGGGCACCGGGTAGGTGGGGGTTCCATGAGTCCAGAGCCCGAGAAAGTGGACGCGATCGTGTCCTGGCCCACCCCCAGGACCAAAAAGCAGGTGAAGTCCTTCCTGGGCACTGCAGGGTACTATAGGCGTTTCGTACCGAACTATAGCGCCATTGCAAAACCCTTGACGGACCTCACCAAGGGCGGTCTACCCCAAACAGTCAACTGGACAGATGGCTGTGAGGCGGCATTCCGAGCTTTGAAAACAGCCCTGTGCAGCTCTCCAGTGTTGAAAGCCGTCGACAGCAGTCGGCCATTCCTGGTACAGACTGACGCCAGCGAATTTGGCCTCGGTGCTGTACTCAGCCAGGTTGATTCGGGGAACCAGGAGCACCCCGTGTTGTACCTGAGCCGGAAACTTCTGCCAAGGGAAGTGGCATACTCCACCATCGAGAAGGAGTGCCTGGCCATGGTCTGGGCACTGCAACGTTTGCAGCCCTACCTGTACGGGCGCACCTTCAAGGTGGTCACCGACCACAACCCTCTGAGCTGGCTGCACACAGTGTCCGGAACCAATGGTAGGTTGCTACGCTGGAGCCTGCCCTGCAGCAGTATGATTTTGCCGTACAACACAAGAAAGGCAGTGATCATGGGAATGCTGATGGGTTATCACGACGTGGCGAACCCGCTGAGGTGCGCATGTCGGATTACCGACAGGTCATGCCTCCGTAGCGCCCTCTAAAGGGGGAGGTGTGATGATATTGCAAGCTTCATGTCTTGTGCTGTTGCTAGAACTACAACCCCCCACTGTTTGCAAGCACAGGGCAAAGTGCCCCTCCCTCCTTTTCTCTGCAGCGCACTCGATCTCTCATCCCTCCCACCTCAGGAATTTTCCTTTGTCTTAGCAAACCCTGCAAAAGTCCTATAGCAGCCATTTTGGAGAATTCATTCTTTTTTGGAATAACACGGTGGGAGCATTCGCTAGAAACACGAAAGTTACTGTGTTGAACCATGCGCCGACGGGCATCGTTCCCGTGGTACTGGTAAACCCGTAACTCCAACAGAACCCGAGAAATGGAATTCTCGGGTGCCCCATGAACTAGCCCACCCAAGTGTGGGCTCATTGGAACCGTCATTCTAGAGTGAGATCATTGATAGGTCTGCCGTTATTCTGATAGGTTCACAGGACGAGTTATGAACCTTATGATATCGCAGAGCTCAAACCATAGCTTGCAGCCAGGGGAGGTGGCCAGAGGACCAGCCCTTTTTGTGAGGTCAGAAGCTGACATGCATAAGTCTTACAGTGAAGTTCCTTAGGCATACTTTCTGCTGGGATGTCCTGAGTAAGAGATCTACCAATGAACTATGACGTGTGGCTCCTTCCCCCAGCCTGGCTTGCCTGTATATGATCTAACAACCATGTGAGTGATTTTCATTCTTAATCCTATTTTATTTTATAACTGCATCTGTACATAACGATATTGTCTCAGTTTGTTACATCTTTTTATATTATATAAGCATTGCCTGTTTTTAAGGAATAAACCTATAAATTTATTAGTTTGTTTCTCCTGCTCTATAAACGAATTTGCACGTTCCTGAAGCACTACGCTACTGTTTTGGGGTTGCTACGGACCCTCTTGATGAATTGTTCATCAAAAGCCGTAGCTGGTGGCAGCTAAAAGAAAGGGGTGTAAAGTGTTAATCTATTGGGTGACGCTGGCAGTGACGCAGCGGGGTTTATAAGGGTACTGCCTGGCTGCAGCCAGGAGTAATTATAATTCCCTCACTGCAGCGTGCCCAATAGCCAGCACACATCCAGTGACCCGTCTGGCGACTAATTATCCTAGGTGCAGTTCCCTGACTGACCTGAGGGTAAGGGGGGCGCCAGAGAGCTGCAAGTTCCTAAGTGGAAGTGGGATAGTTATAAATCCCTGCAGTTTACTGGGTCGGACGGCAGCAGCCGTCGTGTGTGTGCACGTTCCATCACATGTGGTGGCAGCGGTGGGATCACAAGCCGTGACCCCCGGGCTACCGTGTGGCGGACTGTGTGCCCGTTCATCACAATTTGCTGGCAGCAGTGGGATCACAAGCCGTGACCCCCGGGCTACCGTGTGGCGGACTGTGTGCCCGTTCATCACATATTGGTGGCAGCGGTGGGATCACAAGCCGTGACCCCCGGGCTACCGTGTGGCGGACTGTGTGCCCGTTCATCACATGTATCATCACTGCATTATAGGGCCTCATTTATCTTCCCAGTGCACTGTAGGGCCACATGTATCATCACTGCATTATAAGGCCTCATGCATCATCACTGCATTATAGGGCCTCATGTATCATCACATTGCATTATAGGGCCTCATGTATCATCACTGTGCACTATAGGGCCTCATGTATTATCACTGTGCGCTATAGGGCCTCATGTATCATCACTGCATTATAGGGCCTCATGTATCATCACTGTGCACTATAGGGCCTCATGTATCATCACTGCATTATAGGGCCTCATGTATCATCACTGCATTATAGGGCCTCATGTATCTTCACTTTGCATTATAGGGCCTCATGTATCATCACTTTGCATTATAGGGCATCATGTATCTTCACTGTACACTGTAGGGCCTCATGTATCATCACTGCATTATAGGGCCTCATGCATCATCACTGCATTATAGGGCCTCATGTATCATCACTGTGCACTATAGGGCCTCATGTATCATCACTGCATTATAGGGCCTCATGTATCGTCACTGCATTATAGGGCCTCATGTATCATCACTTTGCATTATAGGGCCTCATATATCATCAGTGCGCACTATAGGGCCTCATGTATCATCACTGTGCACTATAGGGCCTCATGTATCATCACTGCATTATAGGGCCTCATGTATCAGCACTGTGCACTATAGGGCCTCATGTATCATCACTGCATTATAGGGCCTCATGTATCATCACTGCATTATAGGACCTCATGTATCATCACTGTGCATTATAGGGCCTCATGTATCATCACTATCACTGTGCATTATAGGGCCTCATGTATCATCACTGTGCACTATAGGGCCTCATGTATCATCACTATCACTGTGCATTATAGGGCCTCATGTATCATCACTGTGCACTATAGGGCCTCATGTATCATCACTGTGCACTATAGGGCCTCATGTACCATCACTATCACTGTGCATTATAGGGCCTCATGTATCATCACTGTGCACTATAGGGCCTCATGTATCATCACTGTGCACTAAACGGCCTCATGAATCATTGATATGGAAATTTAATTAGGATAAAAATATCCTTCAGTGTTTGCTGCTTGCCATGTCCAAATCTCTATTTAATGTCTTTTTGAGCGCTCAGAACGAAATGAGGACTGTCCGACCACAACGCAAGTGACAGTATAACAGTTTGTCAAAGACATACATTTATTATTCATTCAAGGTTTTATACATTTACAAAAAGGGGCTGGTTAGTCAGTTAACATACAATTAAAAGCTGCTAGATTATTGGCTGTTCTAGTGTAAATATGATAATTATGATAATCATGATTAAAAGAGCTGAAGTTGCAGAATTATTGTTTATATTCTCTTGACCTAGTTGTCTTGCATAACTATAATGTAAACAACAGATATCTAATAGGACTTTTTGTACTTCATGCATTTGTTCCTTTACGAAGGCCTTATGAAGGCCAGATTTCTTTAAAACGACTGATTATAGCTGGCCTAGAAATATGTGAGCACAAGGTTTTTTAGCAAGTGAGATCTATCTAACTGTGAACTGTGAATACATATATGTGAATATACTTTGAATATATGGAAGACATATATATTTCCATGACAGTCCCCCCTTAGATACCACTTGCCCTAAAAACCTGCTCCTGGCCCAAAGCGCTGCAACTCTTTGTGCTGCCGGCGGGTTGAGAATATGCCTAGCGCATGTCTCCCCCACCGAATACAGACTTTTCGCAAATGGGCGGTCAGGAGGACTGTCCCTGTCGGGGGTTTAGTGTTTGCAATCATAATCTCATAGTTGATATGATGTTTCATCAAGGATGTGTATTCTCAGTCTGGAGGTAGTTCGGAGATCTGGTCAAGCCAGGCAGTTCCATCCGGACTGGTGCGAGGTCCAAGATGGTGAGTGGCATCAAATTGGTTGTCTCCTGAACAGTTTTTTTCCATTATCCTGCGGATACAAGGAATAACACAGCAACCAGTAATTAATGCAAAAATGAGAACCCCCATAATGGCTGTCCCAACCTGTGCCAACATTTTCTGCCAACCACTCATCCACCCAAAGTATCGATCCCATGGGTCAGTGACACCTGAGTTCTGTTTCAGTTCCTCTGATAACTCAGTAAGTTTCTGTATTGCCATTGTGACTTTACCATTTGGGCCAGTGTTGTCTGGGATGTAGGTGCAACAGGTGTCTTTGATCATTTTGCAAACACCTCCTTTCTCAGCTATAATCATATCCAAAGCCATTCTATTCTGGAATGCCATAATGGAAGTGGGGCCTAACTGTGCTGCCAAACCTTTTTACAGCATCTATGGTGAAGTTAACAAATCTCTGCTGGTTATAATAGATGTAATTTATCCAATCAACATTTTTTTTATAGTTACTAGTGGCAATAGTGACTCAAATCCTGCTTTAACTTGGTCTCTGACCTTGAACTCATCAAGTAGGTCATCTGTCTGGTCAGTCAGAGCATCCACGACATCCTTCATGGCTTAGGTGTCTCTCCTGATACGGGAGCTTCCTTGCAATGCGATACGTGGATCCAAACAGGCTTTCCCTCTAGTTACACAGAGGTTGGTGTCATCTGGGGCTCTTGGACAGGATCATCAAATCTGGCAGTGAAGAGAAAAACTCGAGAATGGACATTAGTTTTTGACCAATTCAATTACATAAGTGTTATGATTTGGTAGCTGAGGAGAGCAGGCAAAAAAAAAAAGGCAATACACCAGAGAGGTTGGAATCTATGGGATTGCAGTACCCTGACTAACCACCACAACTAAAGGCAGCCGTGGAGCGTTCCTACGTTGGTCCTAGACGCCTCGTCACAGCCTGAGAAGCTAACTACACCTAAAGATAGAAAAAGGAAAGCTATCTGCCCCGGAGCAGATCCCCAAAGAACATAGGAAGCCCCCAAACATGTAATGGCGGTTAGACAAGAGGAGATACAGACACAGACAGAAAATAGTATGAGCAAACGTTGGGGCCCAAACTTCCTAAATAGAAAAGGATAGGAAAGGCACTTACTGCAACCCCAAAAAACCCTGAAAAGTACCAACTCTACTAATTACAAAAACACCTGAGATCACACGACCTCTACCACCTAAATTAGTTCTCTGGTGTAACAAAAACTAAACAGCAACCACTGAAAAAACTGGAAAAGGCAAATGAACAAACAGTGGCTGAACTAAACTGAGAGGAGCATAAGCCCCCCGAAGGGGACCCGGCAGACCCCCACAGAAGTGCAGGACAAAATGCAGGCACCAAAAAACTAAAAGAAGAAAATGTCTTATCTGTTAGCAGAAAATGCAGGCACGAAACAGCTTTTTCTGGTCTCTGGGAGTGTGCCTTACGCTAAACAGTGCAATTAGGAGTGTGTCATGCCATGTTTTGCGTGTCTCTTGGGCAATTTTTCAGCATTCTATTCTTAAGTGTTTCGTTCAGTTTTTCTACCTTCCTGCTGCTCTGGGGGTGGTAAGGAGTGTGTAGGCCTAAATCTGACCCTACTGCTAATCGGGTCTTGTGTGTCAGATTTGCTGTGAATGCGGGTCCCTGATCACTTTCTATCATTTCTGGAACCCCGTATCTGCACACTATTTTCCGAAAGTAGCTTCGTTGCAGTAGTCTTTGCTGACTTGGAAGGCTTCTGTTCATCTTGAAAATACTTCTTTTGACCACAATGGCGTATTTGAATCCTTCACTTGGCGATATCTGGATGTGGTCTATCTGGATCCTTTGAAGCTGGTAGAGTGGTCTTTCCAGATGAGGTGAGGGGGACTTTCTTCCATACGTCCAGGCTTGCATTTGCCACAGGTCAGACAGCTGCTGGTGAATTTGGCTGTTAGGGTGGAGATCCCTGAAGCGAAACAGTAAGCACCAATCAGATCATTCATCTGTGTCTTTGATATGTGGATGTGGGTCCATGTACCCATTGGACCACCATAGGGTGCATACTTTGTGGTAGGCAGAGTTTGAAGTCTATTATTAGCCTTCCTTCTTCACGTGTTGCTTTTTTCGCATTCAGCTCTTCTTCTCCTTTTGGAGCTTGGTCTTGTAACTTCTTGAGCAGATCCCAGGACGTCTTTTTGTCAGGCTTCTTCAGTCGTCATGTAGTAGCCGTCCGGCTCTACGACCTCTCCCACTTCTCCATGTTGTCTTCCTTTGGCTGCTTCTTTGGCTGCCATGTCCGCCATGTTATTGCCTCACGCCTCTTCTGTTTTCAGTTTTCCATGCACTTTGATTTTTCAAATTGCCACCATTTTGGAAGTTGGAGTACACCCAGCAGGTCCCTCAAGGCTCCATGATGCTTCACGGTTGTCCCGTTTGCTGTGATGAAGTCCCTTGTAGCCCAGATGGGTCTAAAGTCATGTGCTATGCCATGCGAGTAACTGTAGTCCGTGTAGATGTTTGCAGTCTTGCCTTCTGCCATCTGACAGGCCTTCGTCAGCGCTATCAATTCTGCTTCCTGGGCTGACAGGCTAGGTGACAGACTTCTGGACCACAGGATTTCTTGATTGCTGGTCACTGCACTTCCTGTGTTGAAACTTCTTCATCATCTGCAAATCTGGAGCCATCCAAGTATCCCCCCTTGGGAGTGGGAGTAGAGTGGCCGGGCTGAGGACTGTAGGTCTGGAGACGGTGACATTATGAGACAAAGGCAATAGAGGCGCCACAAAGATGCCTGGCTGTGGGGAGATTACTGTTGGTTGAGCTTGATTGAAGATTGCCAAGATGTCATGCGGAGTGAGAGTTTCCAGTGGCTGTCCAAGAGTGATGTCAGCAACCTTGTCCAGGAGGGTGTGTGCTGCGGATACTGCCATCAGGCAGGAGGGTGCTCTTCTTGCAACTGGATCCAAGCGGGCTGAGAGGCAGCCTAAAAGTCTCTGTTTTCCCCCGTGAATCCGTGCCAGGACTCCAGTAGCATGACCTTCTTTCTTCCATCAGGTAGACGGAAAGACTTTTCATAGTCAGGTAGGCCTGGTATTGGCGCTGAGACTGTGGAGTTCTTCCAATCTCCTGAATGGGTTGAAGGCTGCGTCTGATAGAAGGAGCAGGGTTGCATTGATGCAAGCGCACAGAGGCTGCATTAGGACTGAGGCATCAGGGATCCAGGTTCTGCAATATGACACTAGACCAGGGAAAGCCTGCAGCATTCTTGGAGTTGTTGGGGGAGCCATCTTCTCCACAGTGGTCTTCCAGTCTTTTGACATGTGTTTCATCTGGTGGGCAATACAGTGTCCCAGGGATGTAACTTGCTTATGGCATCACTGGACTTTGTTCTTCCAGACCTTGTGTTGCTGTTCTTCCAGGTAGAGTAGGAGAGATAAGGAATAGACTGTGCAGGTGTCGATGTCAACCACACAAAAGAGAAAGTCATCCACGTGTTGTAGAAGAGTGACTCTTGCATATTCTGCAATCCAGTTGACGAGGATGGAGGACATTGTCTTGGTGAAACTTAAAGGGCTTGTTTTGAGCACCTTGAGGCAACATTGTCCATATGCACTGCACTGGTGCGTGAAAGCAGGCCTCCAGGTGGAGGGGAAACACTGAAGAAGGTACTGGCCAGGTTGATCACCGTGAATACCGTTGCGGTGACTGGGACTCTTGAGAGCAGAGTGTGATGGTTCAGCACTGTTGGGGTTTCAAATACCGTAGCCTCTTTCGCGGCCTCCAGGCCTTGCACCATTCTGAACTCAGTGGGGTTTACAGTCTTTTTCTTCACTGTGGAAAGCTGGGATTGATTCCGATGGGCGAGGCAGCCCAGTTTGGCCTTGTCCTTCAGTATGCGGCAGGGGACTCCTATCTGCTGGTGCAGAGCTGGCGGGAAAACAAGCCGTCTACTAGGATCCACATCATGAGAGATGACGACCAGCTGGCTTTCTTGTTCTCCACCAAGACAGTTACTGTGTTAGCACCTGTTCTGGTCACAGGGGGTCTTCTTGTTGGGACGTCTCCTTAAACGGCTGCTTTTTTCTCAGCACGGGCCATCAGTAGTTTCTTTTTCTCCAGCTCGGTCTCAGGTCAGTATTTGTGCACAAGTTTGAAGAGCTGAGTGGCCTTTTTCCGGTCTAGGGCCTGGGTGAACTGGTTGATTGCAGGGGGCACCTCCTGGTGCTTGCAAAAGATGAACCTCTGGCGTTAGAGCTGGATGAGGTGTTGCCATTCCATGAAGCGAGTAGAGTCCTTCTTGAGTTGAATATCCTGGCCAATGTCAAAGTTCTCAGGCCGTCTTCTTAGGCGAGTTCACTTAGACCTTCAGTTGGTCAGAGACATCTTGACTCTGGGTGATGGAGTGGCTTTTCTGGTACTATGTCCAGCACCTCCTGTGATAGGTCTGCAGTGTGGTTGTTTGAGGTTCCTGTTTCTTCTTGGGTCAGGGGTGAAGAAAGTGTCATGGTCCCATCTTCCTGGAACACTCTGGTCGCTTTCAGCTTCTGCAGTAGGTCCACTCCCAATAGGTTGAGGGTGCAGGTTTTTGACACAACAAACTGGGACATGATGGAGTGTTCTGGCTGAGTCCACACGCTCAGGGGCTTCATAATCTGGAAATATCTGACTTGACCATCAATTCCCATGCAGGAAGCAGAAGATTCTGATAGGTAGGTGAGGTTGCGGAGTTCCACAAGAAAAGATATGACTACGCCATCCACTCTCAGGATATTGGTCCCACTGGTGGGGTTCCTTGTGGACTTGGTGTGCTCTTGTCCTATGGACGGGGTTCTTCACTGCTTTCTGTGTTTCTTCTTTTTCTGGGTGAAGTCAGTGTTCTGCACTTGTTCCGGAAATGACCAAACTCGCCACAGTTGTAACACTTGACATTCCTTCTGTCCCGGCGGGACTCAATCCTTTTTGCTACTGTGAGCAGGGTATCCATTGCTATTGACGTGTACTCAGGCCTGGCTGCTACCAGTGGTTTCCTGATTGGTTCTCTCAGTCCATGCACAAAAGCCTGTGCCAACATCCGTCTGTGTGTCTGATCATGGGTAATGAGGCCCAAATCTTGAAACACTTGCATTACTCTGTCATGGAACTTCTCCACAGACTCTGTCTTGTCTTGACTCGTGACATGTAGGCTGAGAGTTTGTCCTGTCAGTCTGCTTTTGGCCCATTCTCTGAGTTGCTCAATTAGCTTTGGTCCTGTCTCCCAGGCATACGCATCTAACTCTGTTGGAAGCTTGAAGTGTTCTCTCATAATTGGCCAGAATGCATCATCTGCTTTTATTTCCATTACGGTCCAGAGATCAGTCCAGGCTGCTGCATACGTTCGCTGGATCTGCTGCATTTTTTGGCAAAATGGCATGGGGTGTATCCCTGGGTCTGGCAGCATACTGATTACCTGGCTTGGGATGAAGGGCTCATAGGATGGTGCCTCTACCTGTCCCTGCTCTATTGGTGCTTGTGTGTTTTCTTCCCTAGTATTGGGCAGCATGTGTGACGTTGCATCTTCATCTTCATCAGATAAGAAGTGACATGGTGTACTTGGTGCATACACTGGGTGAGATTTGGGCTTTAAAGTTGTCTTGCTGCATGGGGATTTCCCACTTCTTTGCTGAGGCTGCGGTGGATCAGTGTCATGGTTCCATGCTAGCAGCCCTGTAGCTATACCACCCCCCTGTGAAGCCCTAGCTGTGGGCTGTTGTGTCTGGGGGCTACATGTAGCGTTTTGTGTAGGGAGATTTGCACTTTCTTCTCCTGATATAATGACTGGGAATGTTTGTACTGTGCTTGGGATAGATAGGGGCCCTGTGCTGGAGACATTGAATACAGGGACACCACATTGCTTGGATTGGGCATTGACCCAGTTGATGACGAAGTAGAAAAAAGAGGAAGAGAAGGGAGGTGTGAGGGAGGAGCGAGAGAAAGAGGAGGGGAGGGAGAGAAGAGTGAAAGGGGGAAAAGAGAGAAAGATGGAGGAGAGAGAGAGAAGAAAGATGGAGGGGGAGAAGTAGAAGAAGATGAAGAACAAGATTTGAGAGTTGGAGAGGAAGAGATAGAAGAAGAGGAAGATGAAGAAAATGGATGTGTCAGAGATGTGATGGAGGGAAAAGAAGGAATGAGAGGGATGGCAGCGAGGAAAGAGAAGAAAAGTCTGAAGAAGAAAGAGAAAGGGACTGAGAGAAGAAAAAGGAGAGGGTGTCCCCCCTGTGACTCTTGAGAGGGGATGGTTGAAACAAAAATGCCTTCTCCCTGTGGAGAGAGGCGGGGAGCGTTTTTCCCTGTACAAGGCTCCTTACTCAATGAGAGCAGCCTACACCTGTCCCGTGTCTCCACATGATGGACATGTGATGTGTGTGACTCTGAATTCTGCTCTTGTGACATGTCAGTGATCTTTTTCTCACAGATGATTTAACACCTTTTCAAACTTATTCACATAAAATAAAAATCACTTCCTGGTCCGTTTAAATTAACTTGCTGTATCTTTTACACGATGCACCGCTGCTCTTTTATAGCAGATGGTAATCTATTAACAAATTTTCCCGTTACCTTTCAAATAACAAAAATCAAGAAAAAAAACATTTCATTATGCAGCGTAAAGGCTGCCTGTCTATTTGCTTCTCACGTACTGTGTCTATTCCAAAAATCTATTCAACAAAGGTGATTTAAAAATCTGAAAACTTCTGCACTCTGGTCCTGTTTGTTCTCGCCGAATGCCCGACGGGAGGGGCTACTCAGATCGCTGCGTAGTTTGTGTCTGCTCTCTCCCTCAGCCTGTAATTCTCCTTATCTATGTGACCTTGTTCTAAAGCAAGCTTGTAGAAAAAAAATGGCTGGAGAAATAAAGCTCTAAAATAAATTGCTTAGAGAAAAAATCTCTCCAAAATCATTTAAAAATGTACTTAAAAGAAAAATTTTAAAAACAAAAGTTAGATTTAGTAAAAAAAAACTCTAGAAAAAGGAAACAAAAAATAAATTCACCAAAAAGAGGAGAAAAGAAAGAAAAAAAAAAAAAAAAACGTATTACTCATAAAACTCTGAAAAACAACCCTTGTTACTAAAACAGCTAATTAAAAAAACAGAAAAGAGGTGGAAAAATTGATTGTAAAATGATAAAAACAAAAAGAAAAGTGCTTTAAAACTTCTGTCTGGTAGCGTAGTTTTTTTTTTTTTTTCCTACCGCTCTCTGGAATGTCAGCTGGCTGCTGCCAGCACTTCCCCCCTCCCTTCTATCTCTGCTTGCTGTCTCTCCAGACATTGTAATCACGTAACAAAAAAAAAAAAAAATTATTATTATTCCTCAGAATAAATAATAAAAAAATGAATATAGTTCAGTCTGAATGCCTGATAATTTTCACGTTAAAACCTGTACCAAAAAACTAGCTTAAAAAAATAAAAATCAAAGCCAAGAAACAGATGTGACAACGTGATTAGCAGAGGAGGGGGGTCAAAGGGGTTTTCTCGCTGCTGCAGCCAGCACACTGCTCTGAATGAGATACTGACAGAGCGCACGGAGATGTGATTTAAAGCGACAGTACCTGATACAGACAGTACAATGAGACAGACACCCGGGAGAATACGAATCCCTCTTTTGATGATCTGTGACACATACAAGCTGCTCTGGTAACTGATAACTCACCAATTGCACTGAGCGCGGTGAGGCTCAAGGTTCTTTCGATCTCTGTACCGTACGCCCTGGCCGGTGCGCCGGTCACAATAATCTGCAATAGCCTTCATCAAAATTCTCACTATCCACGTCTGATTTGACTGGGATGGCCTCCCGGTGCGTGGACGAATCCACATCTGATTTGACTGGGATGGCCTCCCGGTGCGTGGACGATTATTGTGAGAACTTATCCAAACAAAGCTTCTGCCCTTCAGTCTGATTTGACTGGGATGGCCTCCCGGTGCGTGAAAGTTTACTGCAGAATCTTAACCGAACAAAGCCCTTGCTTCCACAACTGGATTTTTTGGGATAACTTCCCTCCAATATGTGAAGAATATCTGCGTGGACTTATCCAAAACAAAGCTCCCGCCCTTCACGTCTGATTTGACTGGGATGGCCTCCCGGTGCGTGAAAGTTTACTGCGGGAACTTATGCAGCAATTGTCTTTTGCTATACAGCCCCAGAAATCAGCAAGCAAAAACACAGTCACAGTTCTAACTTTCTCCCGGTTCACATAAAACATGAAACATATACAGCACAGCAGCAAACAACTCGGCTTATATCCCAGGGCTTTTGGATAAGGGTATGGACTTTTTACACAACCTGGGAATGCGGTGATGACCACGTCCGACCGGCTGGAAGTGTAGGCTAGGACTAGGCACAGGGAACATTCAGGTAAGATGACAAAGTTTTCTTACCTTACTGATGGAGCTGCAGTCTCCGTCCCATGTGCCAAGGCCAGGGCCAACACCCCTGTCTCTCCGGTCGGCCGGGTCCTCGTGCGTTTCGTCCAATGCCCCACGTTGGGCGCCAACTGATATGGAAATTTAATTAGGATAAAAATATCCTTCAGTGTTTGCTGCTTGCCATGTCCAAATCTCTATTTAATGTCTTTTTGAGCACTCAGAACGAAATGAGGACTGTCCACAACGCAAGTGTCAGTATAACAGTTCGTCAAAGACATACATTTATTATTCATTCAAGGTTTTATACATTTACAAAAAGGGGCTGGTTAGTCAATTAACATACAATTAAAAGCTGCTAGATTATTGGCTGTTCTAGTGTAAATATAATAATTATGATAATCATAATTAAAAGAGCTGAAGTTGCAGAATTATTGTTTATATTCTCTTGACCTAGTTGTCTTGCATAACTATAATGTAAACACAGATATCTAATAGGACTTTTTGTACTTCATGCATTTGTTCCTTTACGAAGGCCTTATGAAGGCCAGATTTCTTTAAAACGACTGATTATAGCTGGCCTAGAAATATGTGAGCACAAGGTTTTTTAGCAAGTGATATCTATCTAACTGTGAACTGTGAATACATATATGTGAATATACTTTGAATATATGGAAGACATATATATTTCCATGACATCATCACTGTGCACTATAGGGCCTCATGTATCATCACTGTGCATTATAAGGCCTCATGTATTATCACTGTGCACTATAGGGCCTCATGTATCATCACTGTGCACTATAGGGCCTAATGTATCATTACTGCATTATAGGGCCTCATGTATTATCACTGTGCATTATAGGGCCTCATGTATCATTACTGCATTATAGGGCCTCATGTATTATCACTGTGCATTATAGGGCCTCATGTATCATCACTGTGCATTATAGGGCCTCATAAATCATCAGTGTGCACTATAGGGCCTCATGTATCATCACTGCATTATAGGGCCTCATGTATCATTACTGTGCATTATAGGTCCTCATGTATCATCACTATGCACTATAGGGCCTCATGTATCATCACTGTGCACTATAGGGCCTCATGTATCATCACTGTGAACTATAGGGCCTCATGTATCATCACTGTGCACTATAGGGCCTCATGTATCATCACTGTGCACTATAGGGCCTCATGTATCATCACAGTGCACTATAGGGCCTCATGTATCATCACTGTGCACTATAGGGCCTCATGTATCATCACTATCACTGTGCCATTATAGGGGCCCCATGTATCATCACTGTGCACTATAGGGCCTCATGTATCATCACTGTGCACTACACGGCCCCATGAATCAATCACTGTGCACTATAGGGCCTCATGTATCATCACTGTGCATTATAAGGCCTCATGTATTATCACTGTGCACTATTGGGCCTCATGTATCATCACTGTGCATTATGGACCCCATGTATCTCACTGTGCACTATAGGGCCTAATTTATCATCACTGTGCACTATAGGGCCTCATGTATCATTACTTTCATTAAGGGGCCCCATGAAAATCAATGTGCATTTTAGGGCCTCATGTATCATCACTTGCATTATAAGGCCTCAGTATTATCACTGTGCACAAGGGGCCTTTATGAAACATCACTGCAAATTTTAGGGCCTCATGTATCATCACTGTGCATTTTAAGGCCCAAAGTATCATTACTTTCATATAGGGCCTCATGTATTATCACTTGCATTATAGGCCTCATGTATCATTACTGTGGATAAGGGCCTCATTATTATCATGTGCATTATGGGCCTCATGTATCATCACTTTCATTATAGGGCTCATATCTTTATGTGCACTTAGGGCCCCATGTACATCACTGCATTATAGGGCCCCATGTATCATTACTGTGCATTTTAGGCCTATGATCATCACTTGCACTATAGGGCCTCATGTATCATCACTGTGCACTTATAGGGCCTCATGTATTTATCACTGTGAAATATAGGCCTCATGTATCATCACTGTGCATTTTAGGCCTCATGTATCATCACGTGCACTATAGGGCCTCATGTTTCATCACTGCATTTTAGGGCCTCATGTATCATCACTGCATTATAGGGCCTCATTTATCTTTCCCGTGCACTTAGGGCCTCATGTATCATCATGCATTATAGGGGCCTCATGATCAACTTTCATATGGGGCCCCTGTACATACATGCATAAGGGGGCCCATTATCATCAGTCATAAGGGCCTCAAAAACATGCCTAAGGGGGCCCAGAAAAAATCACTGTGCATTAAGGGGGCCCTGTATCATCATGATTTTGGGCCCATTTTCATCACGGCACTAAGGGCCTCAGTATCAACTTTCATTATAGGGTCAGAAAACCAATGCATTTAGGGCCCAGTATCATCACTTCATTAAGGCCTTTATTTTCACCTGGACTAAAGGGGTATTAACATATTTATAGGGGGCCC